>JAUPMG010190624.1:0-10201 GCA_031762675.1 Pachysandra terminalis
GAAAATAGCATTTGGTAAATACATTTATTTAAGTGCTTATGAAAGTTTAGGGGTAAAATAGGTATTATAAAAATATTCTTAAAGTTCAAAAATAACATTTATTTAAGCTCTTATAAAAGTTTAGGTTATAAAATAGGTATTTTAAAAATATTACTAAAATTGTGAAATTGCTTAACGCATAAGAGCTTGGGAGAAGCTGCTGAGAGCTTAGCAGCTTCTCTCTTCCTCTAGTGCTTATGGGTAAGCACTTACCCATAAGCACTCTACCAAACACATATTTAATTTTAAAAAGTGCTTACATAAGTTATTAGCTACAATAAGTACTTTTAGAAGCCGAGACAAACGCTGCCTTAAACTTACTACCATCCTATGATATTTGTGCTTATATTAAACCAAATTTTAACATATAGTTGATCAAAATGAAGCTTTCTAAGATTGCACACGCCTTTGATTAATTCAAAGTCTTTGTGGGCTGAAGTTACTGTTCCCAGGAACTTGTCTGAAGTTAAATCTTCTCAACTGTCCATCTAATCCAATCAGTCAGGGGGCTGGTGATGTATCCCAAACAATCAAAGATTTCTCTAAGAAGTCTTCAGAATTGTGTAGGCAGTGTGGATATGGCATATTTCTGGCGTAGGAGCTTCTCAATTTCTACTATGTTATTTCAGACAGGGTTTTAAGTCATGGGATCTTGGATTGGATCGGTCCGATCTCGGTATGGACCGGCCAATTCGGACCGGATCAGTCTGATCCTTGAAACCATGATTTGAGAGGTTCCTTCCTACTTGATTTAACATCAATATTTCTTATTTCCATAGTCTCTAAATCCAATTGGCAATTTCACACACCATATTTCGTATTTCCATGGCTGGTCTCAATCCAATTTGCAATTTCACACAACTTTCCATGGCTTTTTTTTCAACTTTTCTTCCAACCTGAAATGCATCTCAATCCGGTAGAGGGAAAGAAAGTTTTCTCCAGAGAATTATAATAGGCTGCGTTAGTACTTATTGCAGGTTATAGTTTATATAAGCACTTTTTAAAATTAAATGTGTTTGGTATCGCTTATGGGTAAGTGCTTACCCATAAGCTCTAGAGGAAGGCTACCCATAAGGAGGAGCTGTTGAGAGCAACTTCTCCCAAGCTCTTAATCGTTAAGCTAATTCACAACTTTAGTAATATTTTTAAAATACCTATTTTACCCCGAAACTCTCATAAACACTTGAATAAATGTTATTTCTAAATTTTAATAATATTTGTATAATACCTATTTTACCCCTAAACTTTCATAAGCACTTAAATAAATGTACCAAACGACTATTCTCTTCAAACAAGCACTTTATTGTTGTTGTGGATAAGTGTTCGCATTGAGCAACTTATCCATAAGCACAAGCCGGGTAGCCATTCTCATCACAATGCAGCTTTCAGACAAGTATGTAGGCCAATTGTTCACAATTCGAAGCCATGAACACCAGCTCAATCTTACATATTTCTCAATCTAAAAGTTAGACAATTATAATAATAATAATAAATAAAATAAAAAGTGCATTGCACCATAAAATTTAAAATCCCTTCTAAAGAACCTTCATAACACAGCAACTGATAATCTGCAACCTATGATTCATTTTTGAACCAAGGGGACCCAATGGCTAACAAAAAGTGTAGACAAATATGCTTCCTAATACCCCGCAATCGGTAGAATTCGTAAAGCTGAAGTATTTCAAAATGGGAGTGAATTGTAAGACGTACACAATCCAGTACCAGAAAGAAAAAATGTTATCGAATACTTGGGGCTATCTATCTGACTAGAGCCTAGAATCTAAAAAACTAAGGGGGGAAACAAAAACAAAAAGTGAATATATTAGAAAAAAAATAATAATAGAGAAAGAGTCAACATAAGATTTTCAATACGAAGGCTGAGCCTAATTATCTCTTGATCGACCTTCCTTCCTTGAACGGAACCTAACTGGTGGTTTCTGTTGTCCACCTGATCCTCCGAAATTGGCTCCTTGATCATGCCGTGTCACAATTCTCAGTGGGTGGGCTTCCGTGTTGAACACCCATTCATCTAAAGAGATAACTGAGGAGGGAGAGAACATGAGATAGAGATACTTCAGTGTCTCTGCTAGGAAGAAGCTTTGCATCATATTGTCTTTAGCGCCAGAGTTAACCTAAACACGGCAACAATCAGAATAAAAAGGAACTATTAAAATAGCAAAAGATTTCCCATTTAAGTAGTTTGGTTTCTTATTTCTGTGTGGCCACTTTTGATGCCAAAAAGGAACATTACTTTGTTAGTGACCAAAAAAAAATAAAAAATCCATAATACCTACAAAGTGCAATCCCGTTGAATGCATCAGTAACGTTATTTCTAATGATCGTATCATCTCTACTCCTAAGCAAGGTTAAGGAAACTAAAAAGGTGATATCAAATAGATGGCTGGGTGCATTCTTGAAAATCACTAAGACAACAGTTAAATTATCCTTCTGAAAGGGATAGCAGTAAAAATGTGGCATAAAGGAGTTGCAATCAGAAGTTATAGAAGCAATAAATTTCTCCATTATGCACAGACCTAATTAAATGACATAAAGCAACTGCATTGTTGTAATTTAGCCTTGTGTTGATTAATAGTATATTACAAACCCCCAAAAAGCATTCAATGTCACAGAATTATTTTTTTGAAATTCTTGATAACTTGTATTCCTTCCAAAAGTTAAACTGTATTTCAAAAGTTTTAGGCTTGGATTCATGCTTGATTAGGAAGTAATTTACAACATAGCATCTATCCTCAGAAATGGTATATTTTACAAAAGAATAAAATAAAAAATTAAACATATTTGATAACATGGAATTCATTGGAACATTTCAAAAACAATGATTTGTATTTATCGATATCTCTCTAGTAAACTCTGCAGAAGTAAATAAACTGGATGGTTTAGATTCACATTTTTTATACATATTAGTACATGGTATTTCACCAATCACCACCATGACTTGTGAGTGGTGCCCTTGCCTGTAGGTGCAAGCAATCATTCATAGGGGACTGTCCAATCAACAAGACACCCATGAGATTTGATTCAATTGATGAAACCTAGCAGAATTATAATCATATTATTTCTTGACCATCACAAGATAGGAATTGGTAGGACATAGAACAGCCTCTAGGTGTGAGGAACTTTTTGATTGGACACAGTAGAATAACATTTCCCTGAGAGGAGAAAGGTCCAACCATTCATTGGGAAACATCACCCCACCTTATATTTACTCAGCTTCCAAAGAAGTTATTTTATATTTATTCACAAAACCTGAATTTGGAAGAAATCTAAAAGTTAGTCAGGAGTGCTTACATCTTTCAGTCCAACATATCCCGACTCTACTCTGGAGTTCTTTTCAAATGCTTGAAAAATATTCCAACCCCATTCTTTGTATGTCTTGTTCCCAGTGAGACGCCAAAGGTAGAAGAGTGATTCAACTGTTTCTGGCCTCAATATGTTCCATGATGTACCAACACTCATATCCTGCAAATTTTGTATTTAGTGACCATCTTTGACACAACAGTCTCATCATGTAAGACAACATTTGGAAAGTAGAAGCATCTAACCTGTCCAGCATGGAAGAAATAGTTCTCTCCCGCCAGCTTTGTTGGCGTTGACTGGTAGAAGTTATAACAAGTCCAAGCAAGCTACATATAAAGACGGGGAAAAGGATTATTGCAAAATAAAGGATAAAGGATGGATTAGCCATAAGCTATTAATAAAACAAATAACTGTAATTAAATGATCCCCTCATTAGTGCAAGAGAATTAAATATACCATGTCAACCTTGTATTGTCCTTTGGTCAAAGAACAATCAATGCAAGCTCAAATGTGAACTCCCATGACATAAGAACAATCCCTAAAATAAGTATGCATGTTGGGAAAAAGTGAACACAAGAAACTTGATCAATAAGCAATTGGTGTTCAGAAAAAATTAAAGTTTCATTTATTTTTTCCACCAGAGGTGTATAAGACAACAAAATTCTAGCAACCTCTGAAAGTCCTACACCAAAAAATGATCTAACCAAATAACATAATCATCGCATTAATGGATAAGTTTACAGCGAATATTTTGACTATCCAAAGGGGTAACCTGACTATTTAATCAATGAACTAAATAATCGGCCTTTCAGTATTAAGGAACATCCATTTGGAGAAATATACCTACAGGTAATCCTTCGGGTATCCGTGATGGCATAGAGCAATTTTGAAGAAGCGTACTTAATCCATATGAAAATAAGAAGAAATTAAAGAGGCTATATTTCTGAAAGACTTTAAATGGGCAGGTGTTAATTATATTTTCAAATAGGTTTTGACAAAAAGGTCTTCTCTATTCACTCATCTTTAGATGTGAGGTTGACTTGTAAAAATATACATTAGGAAAATTATGTCCCATACCGATAAAAAAATTAAAAAAAAATCAAGTCACAGGAATGCCGGTGTATCAAGACATTGTGAGGCATTCAGGTTCTTATATTATTCATGTGTTCCAGTCAAATTGGTCAATGACATCTCAACAAATTTCAAGCATTATTCATCTTGGGTGAAAAATCTCTAAATGAATTACACTACATGGAAGATATAGAAAAATTCTTATTGAAGATAATCCTGTAAAGGGTAATGGTCAGCTTTCGAGAATAAGCAATCATGTAGACTAGCCACCCTCCACAGTAAAACAGTAAAAGCCCAAGGTTCTAGCCTCCTTCAAACCCATGACAACGCACTATACTCTACTCGAATAGCAAAGTCCTCCCCAATAAGACCAGAGAAATCATGACAACTCCTTCCCTTATGATTTCTAAATACTCCTCTGATACCTGATCTGCTAACAAAACAGCATAAAACACCATTCTGTACATAAGCTTCCTAACTCCTGAACCAGGGTACCTCCATTGAGAAAAATTCTGGGATTTGAATCACCAAGACACCAAATCAGCACCAGCCATATGAATAAAAATATCATATATCATTGGCAAGGAACAATGTAGAAAGAGGTGATCCACTGATTCCCCATGGTTCATATACAACATATACAGACAGATGGCAAAGAAATGGCCTTCTCTTTTGGAGCATGTAATTGGAATTGATTTTCGAGAGAACCGCCATCCAGGCAAAAGCCCTGATTCTGGAGGCTATACCTGACTTTCAAAGGAACTTCTAGGTAAAAGTTGAGGGTCATCTCTTTCAGGTTGTAAACAATGAAAAGAAAAGAAAGAAGTGGATGAGAAGACACCTCCAGGTCCAGAGTCCTAACACTATAATCTGATGATGAAGGGTCCATAAAAACATCCTAAAAAGTTCAAAAAAGGAAGCAAATTCCACAAGATCAGTTGAACGGAAGTTACACTTAAGGGGAAGAAGAGTCCAAGCTAATCCATTAGAGAATAAAGAAAGGACATTTGCCACAGAAGAATTGGGAAACAAAGAAAATAAATACACAAGGAAAATGAGAAGCCAAAGAAGAATCCCCCGATAGACATCAGAAAGCAAAAAAATAAAAAAACATGTTCCACTCTCCAAACCAATATGGTTTGGCATTCTTTGGGGGATGGTCGTCGTATTCAGTTTTGGCGGGATCTGTGGTGGGAGGACCGTATCCTGCAGTATCGGCTTCCTTGTCTGTACAATCTAGTTCAGAATAAAGACTCCTTTGGCCTTTTTGATGTTCTTTTGTGGTCGGAATCCGGTTTGGGGTGGAACATAGTTTTTAGGAGGGACCCTAGACCGGTTGAGTTAGAGGAGCCCAGGTGCTTTCTTGAAGCTCTCAAATTGGTTTTTATTGATTCCAAGTCTCAGGATCTCCTTGTGTGGTCTCCTGAACCCAGAGGGGTCTTTTCCTCTCGGTCCTTCTTCAACTTTCTCCAGCAATCGGAAGTTGTTCCTCAGGCCCCCTTTTCTTTTTACCGTATCTAGAAACCTCACACCCCTCATAGGGTCAGAGCTTTTGTTTGGCTTACCATCCTCGATAAAATCAATACCGGTAACATGTTACAAAGGAAGAGGAGAAATTATGCTTTATTCCCCAATATTTGTGTCATGTACAGGTCTAAGAGCAAATCGGTGAATCAGCTTTTTGTGCATTGTAATAACCTGAAATTTAGACTAGAAAAGAAATTTATAACATAAAGGTAAATTGGTAAATTAATAAGATTGTAACTTAATCTAATGTAATTATAAGTGAATATAAATTATACTAAAGGTATAAAGACTTAAAATAATTTATTAACTATTTGTAAATAGGTTATGGGTTTAACTTAAAAGAATTAGGCTTAATTTACTTAGATGGGCTTAAGTAACAAACCATGGGCTTTAGTAATTAATCTAATGGGCTTAAGTAGTTCCTTAAGGCCCAAAGGAATTATAGAATAAATTAATTTAATAACTAATTACGTGACTAATTAATTAGTACAATAGAATACAACTTCTAATTAGAATAGGAGTCTAGATAACTGCTAATTTCAGTTAACAGTCCAACTATAACTCTAACTCTTAAAAGATTATAAAAACATAACCAAATAAGTGAAATAGGTTATTAGAATCAAGGAAAATTCGTGGGAAACCCTAGGAGGGATTTGAAGAAAACCTCAACCCAGAAAAAAGAAGAATCAAGTATCAAAAAGAAGATCTACAAAAAAAAGGTGAGTACAAACCTCTTCCTCATGTTTCTACAAGTAAAACCCAGAAATCTAACCATTGAATTGAATGCATAAGTCAAATATTGAAGAATCAGTTAATAAACCAGAAAACTAGGATTCAGAATCCCAAAGCAAGGTGTAAATTAAATTTAACAACAATTAAGAAGATATAACTTTAATTCGAATCTTAGAAACACATTAGGAAACTAATGGGATAAGTCCCATTCAAGACCTTCAGTCCCCTTGAGGGCCTGCCTACCACAGGACCTACAGAAAACCAAAACAACCCCAAACTTGCTGGAAAATGAGCCGAACCCCTAGGCCCCCAACCAGACCAAAACTTTTATGAACCCCAGATTTTTATGAAAGTAACCTAATTAGACCTATTCTAGACTGCCTGTAAAATTCCATGACTTTTTGCACACTTATTTAAATTTCAGCCTGCCTAACACAGGGCCGAACCTATAAAATTCAATGGGATTTAGAGTGATCTAAATCTCTATTTTTTATTTCATTACCATTTCGGATTTCTGCATTGAATCCCAACATCATAATCAATTTCATAATATAACATCTACTGATGCAACATCCTCATTAAATTTTCAACTTTCAATTAAGTTTTGGAAAAATGGTAGAAACTTAAATTTCTAAAATCTTCACCTTAGATTTACATTTTATTTTTTTGGACATTATTTATTGATTGAAAATTATATCCATATTGTAGACTATGGATTGTGACAAGTGAATTAATCTTTCACTTTCTTGTGAATAAGCTATTTATATATCTCAATAAATAATACTATGATACAATCTCGTTTAAGATTTAAAAAAAAATCTAATCAAATAAGATAACAGAATCATAACCTATTTAAAACATCTTTTCTGGTTCCTATTGGTTATGGGTCCGGTTTTAAGACCACCCTTAGAACCAGACCCAACACTATAAATACCCAAAACCTATTGGGTACCCAGTAAGATGACAAGCATTTTGAATGTAGCATATTCTGTAGTCTCTTTGCACAGCTTTGCAGAGATTTAGAAACCCGTAAAAGTATCTTTATGTCGAAGTAATTATTAATTGCTTTAAGATTTGTAGTCCATATTTATTCTAACTATTTACTAATTAATTATCATCTATTAAATTATTAAATTATTTTAGAAAATTAAATTAATTAGTTTACTAATTACTACCTTTATAATAGATATGCATTACATAGAGATATGAACCCAATCCGTATTAGGGCCTTGAGGTTACTACCTAGAACAACCAAAAAATATTTCCATTCCATGATGCAAGACCGAAAACATATTGGCTCCAGATAAGTTGGGTACTAGTTGACACCCCTAAAAGCAGATATATCAACTAAATAACGCATTTCCAATTCTTTATAATTTATTAAAAAAATAAATAATAATAATAATAATAATAATAATAATTGAAATGTATCTTTATTAACTATATGTACTTTTAAATAAAAAATTTAAGAGAAGCTTAAGTTAATCACATAAATGCATCTTCGTCTGATGGTATTCATATATATGATTAAAAGTTCAAAAGTACTTTAAATAAAGGTGTAACAATAGTGTGCAAGTACTAACAAAATAATATTTTCTCAGATGCCAAATTAGATAGCTTAATTGTTTTCAATTCATCACGTAATAAGGTAAATTATACAACAACTTATCCGAACTAGTTTGTGTCGGCATCATGAATCTTGTTTCTGCATCCCGACCTGTCAAAAATCATATATTCAGTCAGATTATGGTTGTCCAAATGCTTTCGAACTGACTCCATCCAAGTTCTTTTTGGTCTTCCTCTTGTTCTCTTATACCTTTTGATCAATAAATCAGTGGCCATCTATGAAAACCTATCTATTTGTATAAATTATGGATGCACTAACTACCCATATTCAAGAGGAGGTGCCTTGGTGTATGCTATTAGCAGATGATATGGTTTGATGGACCAAGCAAGGGAGGGAGTAAAGACAAAACTGTAGTAATGGCAATGTACATTGGATCATAATAAGAACATCCCCCTCCCCCCCCCCCTTTTGCGGCACTTATTGTGAAAAATAGTTTAAGTGGAGGTGATGAGGTAAACAGGCCAAAGCAACATATAACGAGTGGAAATCCATATGTATATTTAGGGGTCCTTTCTAATTAGCAACAAAAACTCTCTCAGCCAGATTAAAACCTATGTAGATATGAATTTGCGACTTTCCCTTATGAAATGATACCTTTGGTTATGAGGGTTGTATCACCTTATGCCAAAACTATTAACAAGTTATGGTGGATTCATGTATAAAATTGATTTAGAGCTTAAAAAATATAGTGTATGGGACTTGGTCTTAATTTCCCTTCCTAATGGTTTTTTATGCTTATTTTAACAAATTGTAAAGTTCAAATTACATTTCCTCAAACTTCTGTAAACTAAAGTAATTTTTAGGAGATTTCCGTTAACTTCCAACTTCAACAAATAAATTCCAATTTCATGGGGGCCAAGGTCTAGACTAGAGTCGAAGTTTAGACATCAGGGAGCATTGCACATTAATTACATAACTTGTCATTTTCACTGCACATATATTGAATAAATTAGATTTATAGAACCATGCACACTGTCATACACTAATTGCCAGTGTCAGGTTTTCATGTTCATGGTGATAGACATTGCCATCTTGATGCATCTGAGTTGTATATGGATTGAAAATTATATCAACTGAATTCACTTGAAGTGAAAAGCTTCAACTTCCATAGTTCAATTTGATCTTGACTAGCAAGTGGTGCATAAATAATGATCTATAATATGTGCTTGTTTTCTGAATTGTAGAATTCATTCACATATAAGAAAAAGAGTGAGATAACTCACACATGAACAAAATACGCAAGGTCAAGCTTTTGATGGGAAAAGACATGCGTTGCACATTATCTTGTGTGGTTAATTCTAGTGGCTCTATGAGATTTGGAAAAAGAATTTGGATATGCATTTGCACAATTAACATTCTCAAGTTTATGAAAGTTTCTCTAATTTATGGAGTAGTTTTTGAAGGCATCAACTTCAAAATGTGCTCAGAATGTAGGGTGAAATTTTGGGACGATGTTTGGTGTTGGACTATCCTTTATGCCAACAATTCCCTAATTTTTCTTTGGTGGTGTCTAAAAGTGGAGCCTGGTGCAATGGGTAAGTGATTATTTGCATTCTGGAGAGGATGGTGTGAGCAAGATATTTGATTTCAGGAGACCTCCATTTGATCGGGTTGGATTCTGAGGCCTCATTGTTATCCATCACAGTGTTTTTAAACGTTAAGGCATGAGGCGAGGCGTAAGCCTCGAGGCGTGAGGCGTAAGCCTCATGAGCATGTATATTTTTAATTATAAAATAATTTAATAAACATATAATCAATCATAATACTCATTATATAAAATATAAAAAAATGTAGAAAGGTGCTGCAAAAACATAAAATTGAAGTTTGCAACTAATAGAAATTAACTAATTAACAAATTAACAAATTAAATTGTTGCAGTAAACAGAA
>JAUPMG010190635.1:0-10201 GCA_031762675.1 Pachysandra terminalis
TTCTTGAAGAACGGTGACGCCGGGATGGTGAAGATGATTCCAACCAAGCCCATGGTGGTGGAGACTTTCTCAGAGTATCCTCCGCTTGGCCGTTTTGCCGTGCGGGACATGCGCCAGACCGTGGCTGTGGGAGTTATCAAGAGCGTGGAGAAGAAGGATCCGTCCGGTGCCAAGGTCACCAAGTCTGCTGCCAAGAAGGGGAAGTGACCTGTGTAGGTGTGTTGTGCTGGTGCAGTTTTAGACTTCACATATTACTGTCATGAAGACTCGGCGTCTTTTAATAGTAACACTCTTGCTACTAGATGTTTAGTTGATGGTCTTGTTTGTTGTAGTCTTCTGTCTTTACTTCCTTCCGGCAGCCGATCTCTGAACTGGGTGCTCGATAGAAGGTGGCGGGGCTATGACCGGCTCAGAGTGTGTTTGGCCAAGTTATTTATTTCTGGTTGAGAATTAAACTCATTGAGTTTCTTTTTCAATTTGAGAAGCTGCCTCTAGATATCCATCAATTCTTGCAATCGAAACTAAATTCTAGTAACCGAAACAGGGCCTTGTGTTTCCAAAATGTGGCTAATTTTGCACTGCCAATTACCAGAATATTGAGGTGAATATATATATATACACACACATTGCCGAGGATATAAATCAAAAGGTGCATAACATTACTCAGCATTCACAGAGCAATAGCTTGCCCACTCATACAGCATTCATAAATCTGCTTTCTAACTTCTACAATGACGTTAGTCTATAACACCGACAAGGAAGTTATTTTAGCCTCTCCATTCAACATCAAGAAGCAGGCATGTGAAGCCGTAACTTAATTCATTTCTCATTGACAATTGGACAACATCACATGTTTACAACTCAAGCTTGTATGCTGCAGGGCATTAATTAAATGATGATGACGAATTCATGGCCAGTCCAAGCACAAAAACCTCCTCCTCCCTGCAAAGTGTAAACCTATTAGATAAACATCCTCCTCCAAAAGATGATAAGCTTGAATCAAGGAAATATAAGAACATATGGAGAGATGGGATGTTAATATATAGTAGACAAAAATGGCCTACTTCTAAAAGTAGAATGACCCAACAAAACCCTAACCATGAGCTATTTTAACCATGTGTTTCATATGTCAACGGTTGGGACATATAAACTAGCACATGTCCAAATGCACCATTAAAGGAGAAGGAAAAAGGAAAGGATCAGGTACTCAATTGGGTGAAAATAAAAAAAAACTTACCTTAGAATAATGACTACATTTAATGATGTAGTGGAAGAAAAAAAATGGATGAAAGTGAAGCTCATTCTACAAAAGGAACTACCATACAACTAAATCTATAATCTGCAAATAACATGCAACCTAAACCCTAAACCCTAGACCCAAGTAGTTGAAACATAACAGGCTTAATAGGCAATAGGAAAAGGATTCAAGGACTTCTCCATGGAAATCTGGATGAATCCAACAATTCCAGCAAACCAGAAGAAGAACGGGGGTAATAAACAGATCTTCGCAAGAATCTGAAATTTGAAAATTTGTGCCTGAGTTACGTAATCTTGACTTGCCTGACAGTTTAATTGAATTGGGGCATCACAATGATATATTTCAATAATTCTCTAATTCATCTCTGAATTATGTAATTTTTACTAAGTCTTGTGTAATTAATTTTTTGTTAATATAATTTAAATAATGCAATATTAATATGGCAATGGGGTTTGACAATGCGAATCCCATAGATCTAATTTAATTAATGCAAAAAACCAGAATGCAAACATTCTTGTGCAATCTTCGCCAAAATGGGGGTAAACAAACATATCTCTGCATAATTATTTTATTTTATTTTTTGTTTTTACTTTCGAGGACGCATTAGGTATATAAAATCAACAACAATCAAACAAGTTCGTGCCAACAAGGAAATCCTATTGTGACGTGCCCATTCCAGTTCTTATAACACTAATTGATTCAATTCAGGTCATTCACACTCACCAATAAGTTCATTCAGTTTAACAATAACTTATTTCAGTAGCACAGACTTGTATCAGCAAAGGAACAAAAAACATGTACCACTAGTGTTTTAAAATTCCAACCAGTATCCATTTGAACTGTTCAAATGATTACAAACCAGCCTCCTCACACCCACTCAGTATTACGGAAAAGAGAAACTGTACAAAGTGTATGATTAAGGACTTTCCTTGGCCCTATATTAGAGTTTGGTTTGAGTAATGGTGTCATTTCCTTTCATTATTTCACCATCCACGTAGTGATGTCAAAATTCACCCATTGAATTGGGACAAGATTGCTATTGGGATGAGACTTGGGAGCGTGTGAATCAAGGAGTCATATTCAGGAAAGCAATTTTATATCCACCTATTCGCACCCAAAGTCCCCTTTATCATGTTATTTTACTCGATGGGTCAACTCAGAACTTCCCCGAGTGGATTCAACATCCTGTGGATTTGATTTCCAAACAGAGTCTCTTAAAACTAGACAAGTTCACCAAGTTGAGGATGGAAACTCAAGAAATTAGCTTTGAATCAATTCAACTTGAAGCAAATAAATCTCATCTCTCCTTACTTTGGGAGATTGTCTTGTTTTCTTGCTAGTTTTATTTATTTGTTAGTGTTTCTTAATCAAACATGTGATTTTTACTATTAAATTTTGTTATTGAACTCGATGAGTCAACTCGCAACTTCCCTGAGTGGATTCAACATCTTGTGGACTTGATTTCCAAACTGAGTCTCTTAAAACTAGACTTCACCAAGTTGAGAATGGAAACTCAAGAAACTAGCTTTGAATCAATTCAACTCAAAGCAAAGAAATCTCCTCTCTCCTTATTTTGGGAGATTGTCTTATTCTGTTGGTAGTTCTACTTATTTGTTAGTGTTTCTTAACGATACATATGATTTTTACTATTAAATTTTGTTATTGAACTTGACGAGTCAACACACGACTTCCCCGAGTCAATTCAACATCTTGTGGACTTGATGTCCAAACTGAATCTCTTAAAACTAGACAAGTTCACCAAGTTGAGACTCGAAACTCGAGAAACTAGCTTTGAATCAATTCAACTCAATGCAAATAAAATTTCTTCTCTCCTATTTTGGGAGATTATCTTGTTTTCTTGCTATCTTTATTTATTTGTTAGTGTTTCTTAATCATACATATGATTTTTACTATTAAATTTTGATTATTGAGTAATGCTGAGTTAAGTTGTAAAATACTCAGTTAACTAAACATGGTGAGGGAGATCTATAATTTGATAGTCCATCTTGGCAATACAACAAGGGTGGGTGGTAGCATTAGGAAAAGACGTGGACTGATAACACCCTTTTCTTTCTTGGGGTGCCACTTTGTAAGAGGAATCCTAAATCATCAAGTAGACAGTTCTGAGTATGAACTTGACCACTCCAAACAACCTACACACATCTACTAGGTTTTGTGGCTCTTTATTAGTATGGAATAACACTTTTCGGTTGTTTGGTTTCTGGAAGAATCAAGGGATCATCAACCAAACTCTCTTCCTTATTCCTGCAATGAAGAATCCTACATGTATCTGAGCTGTTGTCGAGTGTTTAAGACAAATCAACTAATATATTCCTGGCATGGGTGATCAGTCAAATTGTCATTATGCTATATTTCTAGATAAAATTCCAACTAAAAGTATCACAAAGTTTAATTGAATTTTTCTTCGCCAATATCCCCACAAATACTTGCTCAAGTCTCAGCCATAGTTTTCAAGTTCGTCCATGATTTCACAAAATTTCGGTTTTCATACATTGTGAGTGAAACCAAAATGGCAATATTTTTGTGAGATAAATCATTGTGCATGCCTGGAATTTTGGTGAATTTGAATAAAAAAATTAATTTTCAGAAGATTCTGAAAAATTAAGATAATTCAGGCATGATTTGAGATTACGTAATCTTGGGCTTGGTAAAATTTGACAATGCAAACCCCATAAATCTAACTTAATGAAACTTTAGAAATCGTATATTCACATTAATTAAATAATATCTGATTGGGGCAACACAATGCAAATATTTTTTGCAATGGAAAATCTTTGCAATATTCTTTATCAGTGTCAAAGGTTGGAATAAGATCACTTTTTACATTAACTAAATTAGATCTATCCATTAATTTTTTAATTCATGCCTGAACTACATAATCTTGGGCATGTCAAACAGATAATGAACAAATACAATCAATGGTACCATAATTAAAGTGTTCAGACCCTTACACCAGATAAGTTGCTATAGATTAAAGTAACAAATTTAACTACAAAAAGAAGTGAAAAAATACTAAGTTTTTAATTAATGTTATCTAAGTCCAATTTCAAGTAATAGTAATAGAAAAATCAAGGAAAACAGAGGCCAAGTTTCAGTGAAGTTTCTCAGTCTTTCCTAAGTAATTTTTCCATATTAGTGAGAATGTTGATCATCCTAAAAACAGGAAAGAGGAGAAAGAATTGTAGTTAGCTTACCCTATACAACAGCACTCAGAAGTGCCGGATTGGATGCTGGATTAAAAGGTTGCTTAGCCCAAGTCCCCTCAACCTTACTTGATAAAGTTTTCCAATAGTGATCAAAAATTTGTTGCATATCTCGAGTAAGTCCATCATTCAACTGCAACCATTCACAATTTTACAGTTTCTTAAAAACACAGGAAGCTGCAGAGATACTGCTGAAATTCAGACTCATTTCACCAACCAAAATAGATAGACAGATGGCACAAACTGGAAAAACACCCTAAAAAACCCATAGATTGCATCAGAAAAACCTTTTAAAACCCAGTAACAAGTCTCCTTGTGGTAGATATCTTTTCTATTTTGTATAGTCATTTTACTTTATTAATAGAATAAAATAAATGACTACAGTATCTTGTATTCTGAAAGAAATATAGATTTAGTATGGATTGTAGTCCGTAGGCATGAAGCAAATAAAATAAAAATTACTGAACAGTAGGTATCATGAAATTGAAATAAAAATTGGAAACAGAATTATGGAAAGCAAAGGATTATGCTTTAGGATGTTAGACTAATATTTATGCACACGTCTGTATAAATTTTTACCTCTACTGTAAGTACATAACAATGTATATCTATATATATATATATATATATATATATATATATATATATATATATATATATATATATATATATATATATAGATATACATTGTTATGTACTTACAGTAGAGGTAAAAATTTATACAGACGTGTGCATAAATATTAGTCTAACATCCTAAAGCATAATCCTTTGCTTTCCATAATTCTGTTTCCAATTTTTATTTCAATTTCATGATACCTACTGTTCAGTAATTTTTATTTTATTTGCTTCATGCCTACGGACTACAATCCATACTAAATCTATATTTCTTTCAGAATACAAGATACTGTAGTCATTTATTTTATTCTATTAATAAAGTAAAATGACTATACAAAATAGAAAAGATATCTACCACAAGGAGACTTGTTACTGGGTTTTAAAAGGTTTTTCTGATGCAATCTATGGGTTTTTTAGGGTGTTTTTCCAGTTTGTGCCATCTGTCTATCTATTTTGGTTGGTGAAATGAGTCTGAATTTCAGCAGTATCTCTGCAGCTTCCTGTGTTTTTAAGAAACTGTAAAATTGTGAATGGTTGCAGTTGAATGATGGACTTACTCGAGATATGCAACAAATTTTTGATCACTATTGGAAAACTTTATCAAGTAAGGTTGAGGGGACTTGGGCTAAGCAACCTTTTAATCCAGCATCCAATCCGGCACTTCTGAGTGCTGTTGTATAGGGTAAGCTAACTACAATTCTTTCTCCTCTTTCCTGTTTTTAGGATGATCAACATTCTCACTAATATGGAAAAATTACTTAGGAAAGACTGAGAAACTTCACTGAAACTTGGCCTCTGTTTTCCTTGATTTTTCTATTACTATTACTTGAAATTGGACTTAGATAACATTAATTAAAAACTTAGTATTTTTTCACTTCTTTTTGTAGTTAAATTTGTTACTTTAATCTATAGCAACTTATCTGGTGTAAGGGTCTGAACACTTTAATTATGGTACCATTGATTGTATTTGTTCATTATCTGTTTGACATGCCCAAGATTATGTAGTTCAGGCATGAATTAAAAAATTAATGGATAGATCTAATTTAGTTAATGTAAAAAGTGATCTTATTCCAACCTTTGACACTGATAAAGAATATTGCAAAGATTTTCCATTGCAAAAAATATTTGCATTGTGTTGCCCCAATCAGATATTATTTAATTAATGTGAATATACGATTTCTAAAGTTTCATTAAGTTAGATTTATGGGGTTTGCATTGTCAAATTTTACCAAGCCCAAGATTACGTAATCTCAAATCATGCCTGAATTATCTTAATTTTTCAGAATCTTCTGAAAATTAATTTTTTTATTCAAATTCACCAAAATTCCAGGCATGCACAATGATTTATCTCACAAAAATATTGCCATTTTGGTTTCACTCACAATGTATGAAAACCGAAATTTTGTGAAATCATGGACGAACTTGAAAACTATGGCTGAGACTTGAGCAAGTATTTGTGGGGATATTGGCGAAGAAAAATTCAATTAAACTTTGTGATACTTTTAGTTGGAATTTTATCTAGAAATATAGCATAATGACAATTTGACTGATCACCCATGCCAGGAATATATTAGTTGATTTGTCTTAAACACTCGACAACAGCTCAGATACATGTAGGATTCTTCATTGCAGGAATAAGGAAGAGAGTTTGGTTGATGATCCCTTGATTCTTCCAGAAACCAAACAACCGAAAAGTGTTATTCCATACTAATAAAGAGCCACAAAACCTAGTAGATGTGTGTAGGTTGTTTGGAGTGGTCAAGTTCATACTCAGAACTGTCTACTTGATGATTTAGGATTCCTCTTACAAAGTGGCACCCCAAGAAAGAAAAGGGTGTTATCAGTCCACGTCTTTTCCTAATGCTACCACCCACCCTTGTTGTATTGCCAAGATGGACTATCAAATTATAGATCTCCCTCACCATGTTTAGTTAACTGAGTATTTTACAACTTAACTCAGCATTACTCAATAATCAAAATTTAATAGTAAAAATCATATGTATGATTAAGAAACACTAACAAATAAATAAAGATAGCAAGAAAACAAGATAATCTCCCAAAATAGGAGAGAAGAAATTTTATTTGCATTGAGTTGAATTGATTCAAAGCTAGTTTCTCGAGTTTCGAGTCTCAACTTGGTGAACTTGTCTAGTTTTAAGAGATTCAGTTTGGACATCAAGTCCACAAGATGTTGAATTGACTCGGGGAAGTCGTGTGTTGACTCGTCAAGTTCAATAACAAAATTTAATAGTAAAAATCATATGTATCGTTAAGAAACACTAACAAATAAGTAGAACTACCAACAGAATAAGACAATCTCCCAAAATAAGGAGAGAGGAGATTTCTTTGCTTTGAGTTGAATTGATTCAAAGCTAGTTTCTTGAGTTTCCATTCTCAACTTGGTGAAGTCTAGTTTTAAGAGACTCAGTTTGGAAATCAAGTCCACAAGATGTTGAATCCACTCAGGGAAGTTGCGAGTTGACTCATCGAGTTCAATAACAAAATTTAATAGTAAAAATCACATGTTTGATTAAGAAACACTAACAAATAAATAAAACTAGCAAGAAAACAAGACAATCTCCCAAAGTAAGGAGAGATGAGATTTATTTGCTTCAAGTTGAATTGATTCAAAGCTAATTTCTTGAGTTTCCATCCTCAACTTGGTGAACTTGTCTAGTTTTAAGAGACTCTGTTTGGAAATCAAATCCACAGGATGTTGAATCCACTCGGGGAAGTTCTGAGTTGACCCATCGAGTAAAATAACATGATAAAGGGGACTTTGGGTGCGAATAGGTGGATATAAAATTGCTTTCCTGAATATGACTCCTTGATTCACACGCTCCCAAGTCTCATCCCAATAGCAATCTTGTCCCAATTCAATGGGTGAATTTTGACATCACTACGTGGATGGTGAAATAATGAAAGGAAATGACACCATTACTCAAACCAAACTCTAATATAGGGCCAAGGAAAGTCCTTAATCATACACTTTGTACAGTTTCTCTTTTCCGTAATACTGAGTGGGTGTGAGGAGGCTGGTTTGTAATCATTTGAACAGTTCAAATGGATACTGGTTGGAATTTTAAAACACTAGTGGTACATGTTTTTTGTTCCTTTGCTGATACAAGTCTGTGCTACTGAAATAAGTTATTGTTAAACTGAATGAACTTATTGGTGAGTGTGAATGACCTGAATTGAATCAATTAGTGTTATAAGAACTGGAATGGGCACGTCACAATAGGATTTCCTTGTTGGCACGAACTTGTTTGATTGTTGTTGATTTTATATACCTAATGCGTCCTCGAAAGTAAAAACAAAAAATAAAATAAAATAATTATGCAGAGATATGTTTGTTTACCCCCATTTTGGCGAAGATTGCACAAGAATGTTTGCATTCTGGTTTTTTGCATTAATTAAATTAGATCTATGGGATTCGCATTGTCAAACCCCATTGCCATATTAATATTGCATTATTTAAATTATATTAACAAAAAATTAATTACACAAGACTTAGTAAAAATTACATAATTCAGAGATGAATTAGAGAATTATTGAAATATATCATTGTGATGCCCCAATTCAATTAAACTGTCAGGCAAGTCAAGATTACGTAACTCAGGCACAAATTTTCAAATTTCAGATTCTTGCGAAGATCTGTTTATTACCCCCGTTCTTCTTCTGGTTTGCTGGAATTGTTGGATTCATCCAGATTTCCATGGAGAAGTCCTTGAATCCTTTTCCTATTGCCTATTAAGCCTGTTATGTTTCAACTACTTGGGTCTAGGGTTTAGGGTTTAGGTTGCATGTTATTTGCAGATTATAGATTTAGTTGTATGGTAGTTCCTTTTGTAGAATGAGCTTCACTTTCATCCATTTTTTTTCTTCCACTACATCATTAAATGTAGTCATTATTCTAAGGTAAGTTTTTTTTTATTTTCACCCAATTGAGTACCTGATCCTTTCCTTTTTCCTTCTCCTTTAATGGTGCATTTGGACATGTGCTAGTTTATATGTCCCAACCGTTGACATATGAAACACATGGTTAAAATAGCTCATGGTTAGGGTTTTGTTGGGTCATTCTACTTTTAGAAGTAGGCCATTTTTGTCTACTATATATTAACATCCCATCTCTCCATATGTTCTTATATTTCCTTGATTCAAGCTTATCATCTTTTGGAGGAGGATGTTTATCTAATAGGTTTACACTTTGCAGGGAGGAGGAGGTTTTTGTGCTTGGACTGGCCATGAATTCGTCATCATCATTTAATTAATGCCCTGCAGCATACAAGCTTGAGTTGTAAACATGTGATGTTGTCCAATTGTCAATGAGAAATGAATTAAGTTACGGCTTCACATGCCTGCTTCTTGATGTTGAATGGAGAGGCTAAAATAACTTCCTTGTCGGTGTTATAGACTAACGTCATTGTAGAAGTTAGAAAGCAGATTTATGAATGCTGTATGAGTGGGCAAGCTATTGCTCTGTGAATGCTGAGTAATGTTATGCACCTTTTGATTTATATCCTCGGCAATGTGTGTGTATATATATATATTCACCTCAATATTCTGGTAATTGGCAGTGCAAAATTAGCCACATTTTGGAAACACAAGGCCCTGTTTCGGTTACTAGAATTTAGTTTCGATTGCAAGAATTGATGGATATCTAGAGGCAGCTTCTCAAATTGAAAAAGAAACTCAATGAGTTTAATTCTCAACCAGAAATAAATAACTTGGCCAAACACACTCTGAGCCGGTCATAGCCCCGCCACCTTCTATCGAGCACCCAGTTCAGAGATCGGCTGCCGGAAGGAAGTAAAGACAGAAGACTACAACAAACAAGACCATCAACTAAACATCTAGTAGCAAGAGTGTTACTATTAAAAGACGCCGAGTCTTCATGACAGTAATATGTGAAGTCTAAAACTGCACCAGCACAACACACCTACACAGGTCACTTCCCCTTCTTGGCAGCAGACTTGGTGACCTTGGCACCGGACGGATCCTTCTTCTCCACGCTCTTGATAACTCCCACAGCCACGGTCTGGCGCATGTCCCGCACGGCAAAACGGCCAAGCGGAGGATACTCTGAGAAAGTCTCCACCACCAT
>JAUPMG010190646.1:0-10201 GCA_031762675.1 Pachysandra terminalis
CTCCACTCGAAAGTTCCTCCGGATAGCTCCATTGGCATTATTCCCTGGGTTGGTCGTTGCTGTACCTCCGGCGGTAATGTCAGCATACGACCGGTGTCCTCTGTTTCCTTCTACAGGCCTTTGCTTTCCATCCCTGCCCTTGAGTGCCTTTAGGTAAGATTCCACCTCCTACCTACTGTAACCAGCACCAAAGAGAATATCGATCCGTTCTTTCAATCCCTCGTAGTGGTTAGTCGTCGCCTCGCTGTCGCTCGAACCATCATGCTTTCTACTTGTCCTTTCTCCGGCTGGTGGTTTTTGCAGCTAGCTCCTTTTTCATTTCTCTTCATTTTTGTAAGCTAGCTCATTTACCGACCGAAGGGCATGAGTGAAAGAACCACCCCATTAACCAACCACCAAACAAGCCTAACAGAGTTAATCAATCTCCAAGAACACTTGGATGGGTTGGAAATTAACTTTCGTATAAGAATCACCTTCCACAACCGAAGAAAGAAACCCCATAGATTTGGTTTCTTTTGACCCATCAAGAATACATAGACTCATAGCACTCAGTCAGTATAGCCAATTCCTCCTCGGTGGGACTGAAAAAGCATGTAGGATGTGTCGCTCATGGTTTCTAAATACCCTCCTAACCCCAAAAAGAACCACCATCTTGATCAACCCCTCATTGGGATGCTCCAAGCTTCCTAGGAGAGAATGATGATGAAAAGATCACGCCTCTTCAACGTCTAGAGATATTGGCCACCATCAAATATGGAACTCGCCAAGGTCATGATAATTCCTGAAATCCTATATCTCTTCTCCTCAAAGACCCTTCTACTACTTCATGCATTTTAAGTGGTTTCTTGAAATGCTTCCTACTTTTACAGACCAAAATTCACCTTCAAACCATTGCTAAAGTGGAGCTACCATAACAAAAAGAAACAAATCTAAATAGAAATAATAATAGATATGCCTGAAGCTCAAGGAGACCACCCTCATCAAGGTAATCAATCTTTACATGCACCATGAAGTTTTCCAGTAAATATACAGCTCCTCGGAGTTTGCTGTAAACATCTCCTAAATAGGGAGAGCTTTACACATACAAACCCAACAACATAATGAAAGAAATTTTCTAATTCTTATGGAACCACCATTTAAAG
Source organism: Pachysandra terminalis (assembly GCA_031762675.1). Lineage (NCBI taxonomy): Eukaryota > Viridiplantae > Streptophyta > Magnoliopsida > Buxales > Buxaceae > Pachysandra > Pachysandra terminalis. Next base: position 1,143 of record JAUPMG010190646.1, read on the forward strand.
ATAACCATAGTATAATTATAAAGACAAAGGATAACCCTTTAACCCCTTTTGTTTCTCTTTTTTAGAATCCCATTTGGATTCTTCATTATGATGCAGTTGTAAAGGCAATTGAAAATGGTATTTCTTAAAGCCACCAAGATGGAATACTGCCAGGAAAACCAAGTTATATCTAAAAATGATTGATACTCTAGAAATTAATAAAGGATGAAGCTTGTTGAAAGTAAACCTGGCATATATGAAGCACATATTTTCAGCAAATAGACAATTATCGCAAATCAATTTATAATGGTTTGCTAAATCTGATGTAAATCTTCAAAAGGACAGACAAATTGGAACAATATAAAAAAAAAAATAATAACAAAAAGGAGATAAAATTAAGAAAGATTTGTGAATGAACAAACAAACACCTGGAACAACATCTTACATCTTCTTGTCTAAGAAGTCGGGAGACTTCATGTAACGGTTCTTCAAGTGACAGAATCGATGATAAGATAGATTATTTGCTTCTTTGATAGAATTGATGATAAATAGTTTTTTGACTTCGCAGAAAAACTTGTTTATTAGTTACAATGTTAAGTTTTTCTCAATTTAGATGCTTTACTAGATACACACGCATATAGCATAAAATTCAGCACATGACAGTGCCACATCAAATTAATATTTCATTGTAAGATAAACCAAAATATGGTGTAACATGACATATTTAAAAGATTTAGATGTAATTATTTATATTTAGGTAAATCATAATTCTTCTTGTTTGTATTGTACAAGATTTCACAAAAGCATAAGAATCCCTTTTCGAATAAGTAACAAGTTTACACTTTTCTTTTCATTTTTTCATTTTTCTATTTTTTTTTTTTTTTTGGAGAAGTAATAAGATTGACTTTTTTTATAAGTAATAATATCGTAAAGAAATCCAACAATTTATTGTAGTATAAGGTAGTGTAGGTTCATTTGACTTTTGAGGAATACCCCAGTGAGGATTAGGGGTGCAACTCGGTTAGGTTAAAACCAAAACCGGACCGACCCAAACCGACTTCGGTTCGGTTTGGGTTGGGTTTATTTAATTTCGGTTCGGCTTTGGTTCTGGAAATACAGAACCGAATCAATTCGGTTTGGTTTTGGGTTTATATCCCAGTTAAACCGAACCGAACCGAAACCCGAACCGAAACCTAACATTTCTAAACCGAACCGAACCGAACCGAAACTCAACATATTAATACACTCTTATAAACCGAACCGAACCGAACCAAAAATCAACATATATAAATAAGTGTGAAAAAAATGTAAGGGGGAAGAATCGAACCATTGACCTAATTTAAAAGAATATAAGCCCTTGACCATCAGACGAATCACTTGTTGATAAATTACATTGATATATACATGCACATATATATATATATATTGCAACTTGTATAGTCATTTTACCAAAAAAAAAAACTTGTAGAGTCCCACATCGGTTGGGGATGAAAAAATCTCCCAACCAATGCATTATAAGTAGAAATTTCACTTTTACATTCTTGAAGAAGGTAAATCGGATTGGTTTTACCATTGGTCTAATTATTTTGTTATGACCTAAAAAGGTAAACCAGATCGGTTTATTATTGGTCTAATTTTTTGAAATTAATTTTTTTATTATAATATTTTTTAAAAATAAAATAGTAATAAATAATAATTTTTTAGGTTTGGATTTAAAAATTATAAACCTAAGCTGTACTAGACCAATGAACCGAAAAAGTTTTGGTTTGGTTCAATTTGAGTTTTGGGTTTGTTAAAAAATTTCAATTCGATTTTTGGATTAGGGTTTTCGGTTTTAATTCGGTTCGGTACGATTTCGGATTGATATGTATTGACTTCGGTTTGGGTTTGGTTTCAGGTCAACGCAGACTAAACCGAACCTAGTTGCACCCCTATCTACAAGTACACAATTTTTTTCTTTTAGGTAAGGTACAAGTGTACACACAATCCCAAATGCATCAACTACCCCCATTTGATTTCTTTTCTTTTCTTATTTATTTTATTTTTTTTATAAAAGATCAGAAACTCAAACGTGTGATAATATACAACAACTGTGCAGAGTAGGATACAACATCATCTAGCGGGTACCAATGATCAAAGGATGGGACCAGAAGAGAGGATAATTCCAGCCATGTTTGAGCCCTTCATCATCTCACACTCGGATAGTGGGACCCACGTCCATAACCTAATCCTCAAATCATAAGAAAGCCACACAAAGTCCCAGAAACGGTCGATGTAGGACACCAGAACTACCCTTACCACCCCATCTCTTTCCTCTAAACACCCCATCATTACCCGAAATGGCTTCTTTATCCTATCAACTAATGCGTCTGGAACCTGTGACACAACTTCCATACATCGCCCATCCAGACTTAAACCCCACATTTCAATGCAAGTTAACATCCTCATCTCATCCACACCCTCCGATCTAACAATCATCATCTTCCCATCACCGTACACGCGTAAACACCGCATTTCCAATCTATCCTCTCTTCTTTCCCAATTGAATCTAGGCCGTAGAATCAACGGTTGCGCATCACTTCCCGGTACAAGTGCAACCACCACGCTCTCGCTCATCCGATGAACAGCATCCAGGCATACCTCCTGGTTTTGACTCCCACGTGGACAATCTTCTGCCCTTTCTCTTGCCTCCCTGGATCGCCACATGTTAGTTTCCGAGCTGTACTCGAATAAGACCGGACGGTTTTCGTGTAACTCAGCGAACATGAACCGAAAATGACCCGACCCAGGCGGACCGGCGATCAGTTTTAACCCCGATCGTCGCAAAGAAGACGTGCCACGTGGACCTAACGGACTAGTCGGGATCTTCTTGACGGATTTGGTCGTCAGATTAACGGCAATCACTTCACAGCACTTGTTCATCGCAAAGAGAAGAACCCCACCGGCGGCCGTCAGAAGATAAAGATCTTCTCCCGGAGGAACCACAGAACACAACAGTTCATCGACTGGAATCCTGAACCACCGGTCGGACCGGTCAGTGAACCCGTGGAGGGTCGAATCACGAGGCCATCGCTTCTTGTACACGAAAATCCAGGTGTCGGATCTGGATTTGGCGTTGTATTCAAGATGAAAATCGTCGCCGGTGATAACGGAATTAAGAGTCGTGCATAGAGATTTTAAACGGATAATATCCGGTAACGGTAGACGAAGTAGAATTTCTTGTATAAGTTCTAACGGAAGTAGGCAGAAACCGACGGCGTTAGTCGCCACATTCCGGCAGCTATTCATTTTCCGGGCGAGAGACGGCGATTCAAAGCGTGTCTGTTGTTAGTAGTTCTTTGGGCTTTATGGTGAACCTGTTTCGTGTGAATTAAAAAAATAATAATAATAAATTTTATTATTTATGAGATAAAACGAGATTTTGTTTTAATAATTTTGCGCTTAATTAGAAGACAAAGCATCAAGCGTGGGATAGGCCGTCCTTAATTGGAGAATGGACGGTGGATGTGATTAAGACACTGGGGGCCTGGTGAGAGGTTGAAGTACCTGATATATTTATATTATCCTAAATAAGTTTACAGAAAGTCAACGAAAGTCCTGCTTTATTGTGACGTCAACATACGCCTCAGGCGATCGTGAAAACTGGCAACGGTCCTGATTGAAAGATCAAGGTCTGATCAAACGGTGGGTAGCAAGGAGTGTACTATGGTTCGATCAACGGATTTTTGGGTGCTCCCTTGGGAGTTTAATAAAAAATCTATACGAGTCGAACCCAAGTCTCCAAAAAAACTCGTTAACATGGTGAGCTTGAGGCGAGTTTGGGTAGGTTCGAGTCAGCTCGGTTTGTTTATAAAATTATACATCCATATTTTTAAGTCTTATATTATATATTAATATTAAACATATATTTTAATATATTGTATTATATATAATAATAATAAGAAGAATAATAATAATAATCAATTATAATATTAATCTATTTGGACTAATCTAAGGTTTTTAACAAACCGAACTTTTTGCAAATCAAGGTTGAACCTAAAATACTTTAATGAGCTTAATGAATTTGAACTGCGCCTGATCCTTGCTCAAGGTTTACGAGTCCGAGTCGAGTTGGAAAAAACTCAGTTCGGTTCATTTACAGTCATACTTATTTATTAATATATACCAATGTTTTAAATTTTGTCAAAATTTATCAATTTTTTTAGATAAAATTTTACTATATAAATAAAGAAAGAATAAAAAAATTTCTTATCAAAATTTTATTTCGATCCTCAAACGAAATCATCAAGCAATAATTAATAAAGCACATCCACTTTTGACTTGTTGAGCACAAAGAAGTTGGAAGATAATGCCTCAAATTTAAGCACTTATTCTCACGAGTCCCGATCCACCTAAATAAAAAAGATGTCACTTATTTCGACCACCCATAGGCTAACCTTTTCTCAGCCCTTTACTTGATCCACTCGGTTGTTGACGTTTGTCTCCTGCTAACCTCTTCGTGTTTCAACACAAGGTATGTCTCTCCTCTCTTAACCTACCTAATATTTATTTCTTCCCCAAATAGGGAGTCCAGGAGTGCTTCAACCAATCTAGCCTCTTTATGGATACAACAACCGATCTGGCCGATCCATTTTTTTTTTTAATTGGATGATCCAATTTTGTACCTGTACCGGATCTGGATGAATCCTAAACAAGTGATACCCTACAGTGCCGATCAGTGGGAGGAAGTCTTTTTTTTTTTTTGATAAATAATGAATTCTATGAAAGAGAAAACAAAGATACAAGCTTCAAGGCTAGAGAAAAGAATTCCAGCCATTGGAACGAATAAGGTATAGGAACAACATAACAGAAATAGTCCTACTTACCCAAACCGAAACAACAAATCTAACCTTCCCATAACAGAAAACATAAATGTAGTCAAAACACCTGCTACATCATCTCCATAGCTAGAATCCCTTCGAAACAAATCACTCCTCCCCACACCTCTTCTAGCCAGAATCTCATCCACTCAATTGACCCCCTGGACACGAGATGAAACGAGATATTCCAATCCAATAACCAGGCCAAACGAAAAAGATGAGTAAACCTCCACTCACACTGCTCAATCCTCCCCAACTAATCAATAACTGATGATGAAGAAAACTCCACAATCAATTCCTAATAACCTCTCGCTCTAGCATACCTCAATCCTTTCCCCTTCATGTATGGAACCACCTGATGCCATGGAGGGGCCTACTCCCATTTTGGCCCTCAAAACTTCTGTCGCTCTGATGGTTTGATTTTTCGTCACTGGGTAAAGCACACGTTCTTAGAACTATAATTGACACATTACACACATTCAACGATGTCAACTTCGGAAATTTTTTATTTTGCTCAAAATATCTGATGGCCCCAGGGTAGTGGAAGCGTGAATATATTTCTAAAAGTATAAGCATGTAACTATTCATCACCTAAAATTGTGGATCACGATGTGGTGCGGGCTCCCCTAGGGAAGGGGGCGTGAAGTTAAATTTTGATGGGTATTTTTTGGATAACATAGGCCCGACAGGCATTGGAGGAGTCTTCATAGACCACAACAGGGTTATTATTCATGCTTTCTTTGATCCCATTTAGATGGGTGATTCGACCGAAGCTGAACCATTAGTGATCATATCAGGTATGAAGGAAGCCATAGCAAAGGGCTTTTATGGTATAGAGGTGGAGGGAGACTCTCAGATGATTATCTCTTGGATGAGGTTGGGTCAGTGCCCTTGGACGTGTGTGCGCTTCATGCAGTTCGCTAGGCACCTGGGGCAAGGGATGCTGGTCTCCTACACTCATGTCCTGAGGGAGGCTAATGGAATCACCGACCGACTAGCAAGAGAGATGATGGGAAAGGATCAGTTCTTCTTTGGGGTGCCATATGTAGACCTATTGCAAGGAGTCTTGTAAGGGGTGAAAGAGCTTATTCTCCTCTGTTGTTATATTTGTATTTCTATTCCCGCTCTTTTGATGCTTATATAATATAATTGCAATATGCAAGTATTGTACTAAGAAAGGTTTAGCACATCACAAAATCATCTGTTCTTTTCCAGAATTGACAGAAAGGTAGTATAGAACAGATTACATTACCATAGAATAAATGTGTTACTGTATGGAAAGGGACAGTTTCTAAAACATTTATGTGGTAGATGATTTCGCCAACTGAAATAACCTGGACATCATCGTATTGAATTTTGTCATGGACATCAGAAAGACTGTTCAAGAGGGACAGGAAGATGGGGATATAAGAGATGAATTGAGATTGTAATAGTGTAAACAGGTTTTCTTGGTTATGGAGACATTTCTACATAGTGAACATAAGACTTTTAGAAACATAAATTATTTTACCAACTCAACCATCTGGCTTCAGTACATGCACAAATCACATACTTAGAGAAATCAAGAGAGAGAGAGATGCAGAAAATATCGATATCATTCTTCAAGAAATCACAAGAAATTAGAATCTCTATTCATGCCTACAGAGCTTCTTTATAATTCTAATGTTTGATGAGTTATCTTAAAGAATGATATCAATATTTTCTGCATCTCTCTATCTCTTGAGGTTCTACTACAAATCACAAGAAGTTAGAATCTATATTCATGCCTACAGAGCTTGAATCATATACTAAAGGATATGAAAGCTTTAAACTTTCTGTCGCTCTGATAGATTTGACAGTTATTCTCTATGGGCCATAGAATATGAAAATGAAGAAATTGATGAATAGCTATTAGTTTACAAACCTAAAAGAATAAAATTAGTAATTGCACAAAGACGTTAAGGCTTTTCATCAAATACATAATGGGTTGGATAAAAAAACAAGAAACAAATTTATATTTTGAGTAAGCTAAGGAATAGTAGGAAATTTAATTACCTTTGAAAACTTCCAAAGTTCTTTTGGTTTGCGATCATTATCGAACTATAAAGAAGCTAGAGGATAATATAGTATGAAGATTTTCAGCTAATGTAACATTGTTTAATTTAAACCACTGATGTGTGGCTCAATTTGTAGCAAGCTGGGCTCTAGTGGGCGTCTTCGAAGGTAAGTCTAGAGTTCGAATCCCACTAGAAACACTCGTGACCAGGGATTTACCTTTAATGCTCCCACCCTAACGTGGATTAGTCCCACACCTATGTGGGTGTGGGGACACCACATGGTTAAGACAAAAAAAGAAAAAGGAAAGAAAAACATTGTTTCATTTGTTTAATTATTTTGGAGTATTTTTTATTACATTGTCCCTAGAATTTTTCCATGCCAAAAACTTAAGTATTGTATAATTATTACAACGCTCTCCAAAATTTTTACTTTAGATACTTTTTTCATTAGAAGCAACAGAAGAAAGTTTAAGAAAAATTACACATTGAAAAAAATTCAAGCTCATTAGCTAAAACCATGACATTGACATCAACCTAAGTCACATATTAGTTGACATGTTTTAGAAAGAAACCACAAACTCGTTAAATTTCAATCAATGCTTAACCAATAACTTAATTAATATTAATTCTTATTGGGAGAGTGGAATATCAACAATCATTTCATGACATTCAAATAAATAAACAATGTTTCTTAATTCAACATATAATGTAGTCTATTAAACTATCAAAATAACTAATGCAATTTTACCTCTAAATTGATTAATAACAGACTTTTCTATTAACCAAAATACCACCTGAAAGAATTAAAAGGTAATTAATCTCAATAAACACAAACAGAAAAATTCATAATTCATAACTGTCAATAATTTACTCTCATCTGATTCTCTCACATGACTCTTTGTTATCCTTGCATAAATACAAATATATATAAAAGGTTATGCACAAAACAAAATTAACACACTTTCTTCACAAATCAATTTTATAACAATTTGCCAATCAAAACTGGTTAGTATCTTCCCAGATTATTTCCCAAGATCAATTATATTATATTTGTTCGATCAACACAAGTAAGTATCTTCCATGATTATTTTCCTTTTATTTTAATTTCAAATCTAAACAAATATCTTGAAACTTTATTTTGCTTCTTTTTTATTTCAATTTGTGATTACATCAAAAATACATTCAGACTAATCAAAGATGCTTACTATCTTCATTATTTTTTAAATTATATTATATATAAAATAATCTAACTAATTTATACATATTTATATTATTATTTTTCATTTACATACTATTTATCAATGACTAATAAAATTTTTCTTATTTAAATTTCAAAATTTATATATATATATATATATATAATTGGTAAATTATATTAATATTTTGTACATTTGATATTAAAAACTACTTTTTCATTCAATACGATACTATTATTTAATTAATTATAACCTAATATCTCTAATAACTAATATTCTATTTTTAAATTAATTTAATCAATATTAAACTTATTTAATTCTTATCCAAATACAATCTTTTCATTTTTTAATACGAAAAATTCTCTTCTACGAAAATTATGAAAAATAAAATTACACTTTATACAAAATAAAAATAATTTAAAAATAGTTATTCAAATACAAATATAAATAAAATTATATATTTTTTAATTTGCTTTTTCGTTTTATTTATACATTACATATCAAGTTAGATTTTAGATATTAAAATCCGATTCACATTTTTAATAAAATAATTTTTATGTATATTATAATATAATAACCTTACTGGATTCTCATATTTTTATAAACAACTTTTATATTCATTATAATATCAAAAACATGACGACAAATTATAGTGTTTTTATAACATCAATTTTCTATTTATTATAATATAATAACCCTTCGGATTAATGAACAAAATATGCCTTTGATTTTCATTAATTAATATTTAATTATTCTCTTTTTAAACATCAATTTTATATTCATTATATTATCATTAAACTTATGATGACTACAACAAATTTTATAATTTTTTATAACAATTACTTCATTATAACGTTGTTGGTTTGATCATTAAGGATAACACTTAAAAATAGACCATCAAACCTATCGAGGAATATGTACCACCAATGTGAGTTCTTCTTTCTCTCTCTCTTTTTTTTTTTTTTTTTTTAAATTCTACAATTATAATC
>JAUPMG010190657.1:0-23814 GCA_031762675.1 Pachysandra terminalis
TTCAATCCAAAACCATTACGCGCTCAAAAACCAAAAGTCCCAAATCTTGAATTCTCCCGAGCACCCCATATTTTATTGAAATAACACACTTACCCCATAACTGAAAACTAGTTAATTATTTTTCTCCATATTTATATTAATAAACAACTATAGGAATAATTAATTAAGGAAAAATATAAAATAATTCATTCAAAAGCTTTAATCAAAGTAGAAAGTCCTTTTAATGGATTTAGGTTCTTACATTGAGAATCCTATAAAACCATAATGTACCCATGGGAGGTAAGAGAGTAGTGTCCAGCTGTATTAAAATGGACGTCCAGTAATTAGTATTACTTGATAAGAGAGCTTCGTCCAGCTGTAGTAAATTGGATACCAAGGCAACTTGGAACCGGCTGATCAACGGAATAGGAATTGCATTAGTCAACATTCATACTATGTGTGTTGCATTATTTGCAGCATGACTCCATTTGCATTGCATTCTTTTCTGTAAGTGGTGTTTCATCATCTGTGTGCTCATGATATTCATCTGCATGATTTGCATTGATCGAAGTGTGATGTGTAACTGTGCATTGATTGTAGTGTAATGTGCAAGAGCTACTTGAGTCATAGTGTGATATGTGGTTTGATTTGTTGTATGTGAATTGTATGATAAGTGAAAAGGATGATTGTTATTGTATAAACGTAACCATGAGATTTGGTATCCTTGTGTGGTGATGTATATCATGATAGAGTTCATGAGGACATGGGTATGTATTCAGGTTGTGTTTGTGTATGTATCATTATAGAGTTCATGAGGACAATGATATTTGAATAAGTTGAGCATGATTATAATTGTAATGGTATGTGAGTGAATGCAATGACATAACAATGAGGTGAATTATGATTTGTGTGTTATATGTTATAGTTGTGATGATAAGTAAATGAGTAGAATGACACGATAGTGATAATCTAGATTTCATAACGGTGATGATTACATGACTAAGGTTGTAAATGTTTGGTGAATCTTGCATGAATTTAACATTATTTATTATAAGATTATGAAAATAGTTATTGTAGTTGCTTTGCATCTTTCCCATTGAGCTTCCAAGCTCACTCCTATGTTGAAACAGGTGAACCTCTTGAGTAAAGATGAATCTGGAAGGGAGATCCTTAGCTGGATGGGAACTCAAGACTTTATGGACTTGCTACTTTGAACCTTGTTTAATGTTTTTGTTTTGACCCCATGAGGGCATGAATGTTGTAACATTTTTATTTTATGATTGGATTTTATATTAATTGGAACTATTGATGGTTTAACTTTATGAGAATTTTGCAAATTTTAGTTTGTTCTGTTGAACCACGGGTTGATTGATTGGTTTTGCCGCATCCATGGGTTGGATCTGAAGGTCATTTCCTTGGAATTCCTAGTGATTATATATCTTGGATTCGGGGCATGACAGTTTTGCATGTGTATTCTCGAAAATGTCTTTGTGGAAAACCTTCACATATGTTCTCTTAGATTCTTTTATACTAGAAAACTTATGTTTACTTCATAATCTAAGACTGTTTTGTAATTGTTATATATGTGTCTCGATAATGATAATTGAAATAATTATGTATGCATGTTTTTTATGAATATTGCTTTTATAAATGATTAGTTTGTTTGTGCTTCATGATCCTATGCATTGCTTTGTAAGAAAATCCTTCTGCATATTTGATGAAGCCAATTAATGTTTTCCTGTGGTTCTATCATAATATCATTTAGGAAAACTTCACATGCATGTTTTGTGCTTCATCCTTTTTTATCATACTAAGGTGTGTTGATGCGTTGTGTGTATAGACTCATAGTCAATTACATAGTTATATTCTATGCTTTGATGTCTATACTTGGAGGATCTGTGTGACTTGCTTATGTGCTTTCAGCCCTTGAACTGCTATATGTGCTTTCTATAGACATATCATTTATATCAATTCAAACACATATGATATTCTCTTATTTTATATGATTATGAATATTTACTCCTTGAAAGCACACACTTTTGCATGTCACTATTCATATTCCCTCTACTGAGATTTAGACCCATGTGCTTACTATAATTCTCTTATTGGTGTCTTCTTCTCTTTTGTATCATCTTGGGTTGTACTATGATTAAGAACATAGACTCATGTGTGCTTGAGTAGTTTTACTCCATGCCGTGTTTCCTTGGTTCTCTTTTGGTACACCTTGGTTGGTACGAATTGTGTAGATTGTATTCAATCTTTTACTAATATATTTTTGATACTATCTACACTAGTTTTCATAAACTCTACTTGTTTCTTATAGCTATATTATGTGTGACTTTGTGCATTTTTTGTGGTTGTGATGACATGCGTGTGTGTATTCAATAGAATTAGTATACACTCCCGTAGAGGTATATCATTTTTCATACATATTCTACTTTGTGTGCCTTTTAGTTCATTGTAGCAATGTCTTGTCCAATGGCACACATTCAAACACAAACACCTCACTATGCATGTCTTACCCACCATGTTTTTGTTGATGTACTTTTTAAGAGTGAACCCTTTCTATTGTTCATCTACATATATATTCATGCTTTATTCTGTACATCGAGACACTTGTAGACTTTTGATTGCCATATATTGGTATTTCCTTGTTTGTCTACTTGTGTTGGGTTTCTTGGATAGACTTTATGTGTGTTTAGGTTCGTTTTCGTAACGTGTTGCCAATCAAAAGATCGCTGAATCGACGGAGGCCTAAGTCACTAATCGATCGTACCCCGCTTTCAAGAGAAGAATGAAAGAGAAAAACTGAAAGAAGGAAAACAAAAAACCAAATAGGACTAGAACGAATAGTGAGCAAGGATGTTTGGTGCTTTGTGAGCACACTTCAAAGTAGAAATTGTACGTTGCCCCCCAGATTCTCCTCCCTGTTAGGAAACAAAAGCTGCTATTTATAGCAAATTATGGAGGGTGTGGTAGGTAAAATTCCCTTAAAACCGTTTCTTAACGGTGCTTAAGATGTTAATCCAGAGATAATTAGTGGTAATTATCCCTGTCTCTGAAGTGGTCCCCTCAAATATTACATTAATGAATTACATTTTTGCCATCGTGAAAATTTCATCATTATGAACGTAGACATAATTCAGTATGTAATTCACAATGGGCAAGCCTCACGCCCCTCCTTTCCTTAGATCGCAAATCCCCCTTTGAAATAAGCAAAGCGTGCATTATGCCTTCAACGCCAATGATAGGCATTGGCATAAGTTACACAAATCAACAAAGCGTGCATTATGCCTTCGGCATCACTGAAGATCTCTGACGCCAATGAAATTTTATCTAATATGAAATACTCACTGAGTTTATTCAACTCTTGTCAAATTTGAGTCGTGTTTCTGGTGCCATTGGGCTATTTGAATCCTTCGACGACATTCGAATTCATCCTGTTAAAGGTTGAACTATAATTGATCCTTGACACTGTCGAAGGCGTTCTTGCCTTTACCGCGTCAATCTCAATCCATCAAGAATTTTCAAGTTCACTTGGTCTTTGGCACCGTCGAAGGCATTCTTTGCCTTTGACGCATTAATATTACTTCTATCAGCTGAGGCCATTTTAGCCTTAGTGCTTTTGAGACTGGCTAGTATTGGCAGAAATGAGATCTGCTTAGCCTTAATAACTTCAAGATCATCTGGTCTTGGTATTATCGAGGCGTATTGTTTAGTCTCACTACCATCGAGGCTATCTGGCCTTAGCACTATCGAGACTTCTCATCTTCTACGCCGTCGAGGTTCCCTCTTAGACGGAGATTTTCCTTCTACATCTTTTAAGGGTTGTTTTTCCATTTAGATGGAGACTCTTTTAGCCTTAGTACCATCGAATTGTTCAATCTTAGTACCATTGAGGCTTAGTCTTAGTATCATCGAGACTGTCTAGTCTTGATACTTTCGAGACTATTTAGCCTTAGCACTATCGAGACCGTTCAATCTTAGTACCATCGAGGCTTGTCTGACCTCATAGAGGTACCCTCTAGATGGAAATTTATTTGACGTCTTCGAGGATTACTCTAGACAGAAAAAGGTGTTCACTGAGACGCATCCCTTTGGGTGACCATAAGGTGCACCTTGAGGGCTATCTTTCCCTCTCTTACCATCAAGGTTGTCTTTTCCTTAGGTAGAAATTGTTTATCCTTAGTATTGTCGAGGCTATTTAGCCTTAGTACTGTAGAGGTTGTTTTAACCTTCTACGTCGCCGGGGCTCACTCTAGACAAAGGTGTGTATTTGTTGAGATTTATCTCTTTGGTGCATATAGCGTGGATTGATCTGGTGTACTTCTTTATGTCGGATAATTGTAATAGGCGTCACGTCGCCTTTATAATCTGCATAACTTCAATATTAGTCGTCATAATGTATTATTTTCCTTTCGGCGTGCTCTATCAAAATATTTTAATCATGAGTTAGACTTTCAGTCAAGTCATGTCCCAAACAATCATCTGTGACACTGCCATGTGTTGCCATCTCATTGAGATATCTGCCTTCATAATTTTCACTATCTACATTTCAGTCCCCCTGACCATGACAATTATCCTCAAGATAATTGGCAAGTTCATATAGGAATTAATCAGAAACGATTATTGTTCATCTAATTCTGCTTTATGAGTGTGTATACAAGAGTCTCTACTTAGAAATAACTCCGTGTTGAATCTTTCAGTCTTTGATACTAATAGAATAATATTTGATAATCTATTTCTTTTCTAATTTTGTATTCTAATTTCAATCTTCCAATGTTTGACACCGAAGGGCATCTCTATCAGAGAAATCTTCTTCTTCTGCATACTGCTATATGCATCCAAGATTCTTATGAACTATGTACATTTATATTTCTAAGTTTCAAGGTACCTGTCATCCTCATATAGGCTTTTGGTGCTAATTCCATCTTCTTTCTTTTAATTTTGGCATCTCTTTGTACTCCGCATTTTGCTATATGTACACTGGGGAGGAGGAGGAAACCTGTTTCCTTTTGATCTTCAAGGTCCCTCTTCTTTTCCAACTTTCTTCTTCATCTTTTCTATCTTACTTTTGCTTTACTTGTATCATTCTTTGATGGGCAAGAAACGTCTCACTAAAGTGCCACTTCCTTTGAAGCATGCCGAGGACACCGATCCTCTTGGGGCCTCCTTCAGATTGGTCGAATGACTCTATTTTGAGAGATCGACTTTGGAATCATAGTCCTTAATCTTTGGATTTGTCAAAATATTCAACTGATAATTTGACATGTATCTTTCCAATTTTGAATGCTAAGGCGGGCGTCGCGCCTGACATTTTTTCTACACCTCGCTTTATTTTTGAAGCGGGTCATTATCCTCCTAGCAAAGTTCGCTTCAAATCTCATCCTCGCCATTCTTCGGGTTGGCTAGAATGGTGTCAAAACGTCTATTCAAATGATTCAATGACGGAAAAGCTCATCGTGTGTGGCTTGGGAATTGCCATTAAATCTTGTTATGAATCTAATGTTCATATCAACAAATGGGCCATCTTCCAACTGTTAAGTCGTTGGAACACATCAACTCATACATTCATATCTTCTTAGGGTGAGTTCGCCCCTTCTTTAGAGGATGTTTATGTCCTGCATGGTCTTGACATCATCGGTGATGTGGATCCGATGGATATCATCCCTGATACAGAAGAGTTGTGGATTGTCAAAGAACTTTCTAAAACTCAAGAGGTGGTAAAACAGCCCCCCAAGTATTCCACACAAATTCGGAGAACACATGGCTCACACACCTCGTTCAGCGGATGGATTCGCTATTTCTTCAAGGAGTTTAAATCTTTTGGTACTGAAGAGGATACGCCAGAATTTAATGTCGGTGCAAGATTTCGCTCACCTCACATGCTTAAGGCTTTTCTTGCCTTATTCTTATCGAGATACATTTTTGAAAGTCCTCCTTACGACAAGGTACAAGAATGTCGTTTCGCCATGGCGGTGCGTATAGTGCGCAGTCATCGATTCCCTCTGGCGCCTATGTTCCTAGGCACATTATATTATTGGTTGGATCTCTTCACCGAGGATCTGGCGTCTTCTTTTGGTAGGTATGAGATCGAATCCTTTGTACCTACTGCATTTCTCCAATTGTTCATGTTTGAGCGTTTTCAAGGGTACGGACCCCCTCCACTTATCTTCCCAAAATGTGAATATGAAGAGTGGCATTCCCGAGTTGCTTTGTGGATGGCGCTAGACACAATAAGGGAATTGATTTCATATCACTATTGATAAGGAATCATGATTCATATTTCGTCCATATCTCTTACCATTGTTCGGTATACAAGACGTCGTCTTTCGAGCTCAAGCTCCACTGCATCGCCCATTTTGATGGACAGGAGTACGACGCCATATTATCTCATAGCTTACGTTATGACTGTTCTACCTGGATGCCTATCTGCGAGGATAGGTAATGACTGTGTCATGGAATTTTATAATCCCCAAAGGTTTCTTAGACAATTTGGACTCCAACAGATGCCTCATGTCGAAAGGGCTTCTTTCTACACAAAGGAGAAGTTTTGGACTTCATTCCATATGTCTAGGTATAAAATTCCGTTGATGGGTAAAAGCCCTTACGAAGGTTATGCTCCTGAGATAGGGGAGTTTTGGCATAATTTCAATTGTAGCACTTGGTCTTTTGTTCAGAACAAGACATCGCCAACTTCTTTGAGATTTGTCCCCAAGAAACATCCACGGATGAAATTACCCTCGAAGCCTAAGCCTTCAAAGACTGGAGTTCAAAAAATGTTAGCAAAATCTGCTAAGGCAACTCCTTCATTTTTCCTTCCGAACCAACTGGAACTTCTGTTAGACAAGTAAGATTTTATTTTATAATTACTTTTTACTGACGTAATCTTTTTTTTTTTTACTTTCTGTTCTTGTGTGTGTGTGTGTGTGTGTGTGTGTGTGAGCATATCTTAACTTTTCTTCTTTTATTTCAATTGATTTCAATCATTTGGACATATCTCCTGTGTTTTCTTTTAGATTCCGTCTGTGAGTCAAGTTGGTTCCTCTTCTCGACGGTAGTCGTCGCCTACAAGGGATCTTCTAGCAGCGGATTCGGATAAGGAAGGGCTAGCAGTTGAGAAAGAAGAGGAAGTAAACTCTCCACTTATCAAGGAGAATATAGGAGAGAATGGAGACGAAGAAGGAAGCAACAAGGAATGTAATACTGACAAAGTCTGGTCAGGAAAACATAGAAGAAACTATTCCAACAAACTTAGGGGAAATGTTGGCAACTATCTCTTCACCTAGTACTACTTCTTCATCTGGTGGAAGTAAGAGAAAAATTGTGATTACTCGATTCTTCGTTCGTTTATATTTTCTCTTAATGTTTGCTATATAAAGATTTAGCATCGTCAAGGGAATCTGATCATCAATTGTGCCTTCCAACTTTTGGGGCAAGGGACGCCAACACTCCTATCATGGATATGGGAGGAGATGGTGAGTCCGCAAAGGGTCCTACTGCCAATGTTTCTGCTACGAAGGGGAAATCTCAAGGTGTGAAGGCGACAACTACTCGCGTTCCTAGGGCACCTATCTACCTCGTTAAGATGCATGTCTCTTCTACTACTACTCAGGTCTCTCCTGAGAAAGGGAAGAAATCTTTTAAGAGATAGAAGCAAGATGATCATATCTCGGCATCCACTCCTTCTAAACAAGGGAAAATTTATGCCCCTGTCGCACCATTGTAGAGAAGGTAAGGAGTACTTCTATATTTAATATTTTACTTATGAGAAAATGGTGTTTCTCTCTTTTCTCATTGTCTATATCTTTTTTCATAGGTTAATACTCATGTAGAAACTTCTCCTCCTAAGGAGAATGAGGATTCTCCTAATTTCACAGAAGTGGCATTGTTGAGCAAAGCACCTGCTCCTACTGAATTAGTATTTCCATCTTTTGAGCCTGTCATCAATTATGTTCTCGTAGGGGACATTTTGATTCCTAGCGTCTTTGGCTCACTCCTTCAGGAGATTGTCAGTTGTCATGATGACCCGGGTGAGCAGATCACTGTTTCTAATCTTCAAGTTCGTGCCTCTCTGTATTCCATAGTGTGCTCCATGGTCAATGGTGAATCGTTTACAAACAACGAGTTTACCTTCTTTTACCATTCGTGGGCTTCAAGAGATGCGTAGGGATTGGTGTTGGGAATGAAGTTGGATTGACTGATTGCTCACATGAAGAACATTGAGGAAGCTTTGAAGTATGCTGATCGTCTAAAGGAATTGAAGACTACTTTCGTATCGCATGAGAACTTGCAGTCTCGTGTGGCTGAGCATAAAGCGGAAATTGAGTCACTGGAGATTTGACTCTTGAAGGCAAGGGAACAGTGGTCTGAAGATGAGGCGTGATTGGCGAGTGTTGCTGATGAATATTTCTTAACACGCTATTGGCTTGAGAGCAATCAGCTCATGCGCGGTACTCTCTTAGCGGATCTCTTGACGAAGGCGTGACAATGTCTCTTCTCCTCCTTTCTATCAGATTATCAATGTAGCTCTTTCTTTCTATTCTTTTTACCATCATTGTAATCTTAACGAATACTTAATATGAGATAATTATGAATTTCTCCTATTTATACATTTTGTCTTATTATAGATGGAAAGTTATTCTAATTAATGTCCACATTCTATGAAAAGACTTTTAAACCTCTATATAAAGAGCCAGTGATGGGGAGAACTTACCTCCTTCAAACTCTTTCATATTTTTCTTTTTTTAGAATCCCAAGCTTTAAGCATCCTTGTGAAAACTTGATGGTGCATATAGGCGATCTAGGCGATGTTTCTGGAGTGATTACGTTTCCTCGTCCTTCCGAGAAATTTTGTGAAAAGTGTTTTATTCATCTTCGAGATTTGAAAGACGAGCGTTCACTGGACCCCGATCGGTTAGAGATTTATTGGTCTCTTAGCCTTCCTATCTATTGGGAAGCGAGATCCATTCTGTTGAATGCTTATCCAGGGTTCTTCAGTATCTTTCCAATGGCCAATCGCATATCTTTCCGTAAAATAAAGTGGATGGACTTCTTTACTTTGACGAATGTGATAGCCTCTTTATCATTGGAAAAGACTTAACCATATTATAAGGGGTTATTTCGTCATCTTCGTTGGTTGTCATTGGATAGTCACTTCAATTGTAATTTCCTTCATGGCGCCTTGCTTCATCAAGCAAAAAGTTATTATGCGGCAATGGAAGAAGCTAAACTGGAAGGAGTTTGCAATCATATCTTTGCGACTATTCAAAGGGACCCCCCGCCTACTCAATGGCGTCAGCTATAGAGGCAAGACCGCGAGTGTTAGAGCATCAGACGGAGGGAATGCCAGATGATTTGCATCGTGCTCAACTTCGCCATGAGGCGCGTGTCGTGAGGCAAGAAGCTGATCCATATAGCCTTATGGGAGTCAGGGAGGATATAACTGCTCGTCGTAAGATCTCCTCTGATCGTATTCAAGGCTTAAAGGCTTTCAAAACTCAAGTAACAGCATTCTTCGGAGGAATGCCCTTGGATCCTGCAGATGAGGATGATGATGAATAAGCGGAAGCGAGCAGCATACTGTTGTTCTCAGCTAGATCGGTGCCGATAGTTTTTTTTTTTTTTTTTTGAATAAGGTGATGCTATGAGGTAGCAATATTCGGTCTACTTATGTTTATCATAGTCACCTCTCCTTTTTTTCTCAAAGAATGTATTTCCCTTTTTCCTTGTAAGGAAAACTTTTTAACTGGTAATGAAGAAAATATCTTCACATCTTACATGACTCGTTCTTTTGCCTGAACATTCCTCATGACGTAGTTTTCCTCCTTTTCATTAATCACAAAAATATCGATTGATTGATTGGAGAGGCATGACTCGTTAGCAATGACTTTGCATGCCTTGAAGCATAGGCTCAACATATTGCCACTTCTCTGTATCATTTTCTTCTTTCTTCTTGCTCTTTGTTCCAGGAACTCTCTTGTTTGTTGAATCAACATGAAGAAGACTAGTCCCCAATGGAGAAGCCAAAATGTTCAGGTTCATTTTCGTAAAGTGTCTCCAATCAAAAGATCACTGACTTGACGGAGGCCTAAGTCACTCTTTGACCGTACCCAATCTTCAAGAGAAGAACGAAAGAGCAAAATTGAAAGAAGAAAAACACAAAACCAAATAGGACTAGAAGGAATAGTGAGCAAGGATGTTTAGTAGTTCGTGAGCACACTTCAGAGCAGAAATTTTACCTTGCCCCCAGATTCTCCTCTCTATGTTTGGAAACAGAGGCTACCATTTATAGAAAATTAGGGAGGGGTGTGATAGATCAAATTCCCTTAAAACCATTTCTTAACGGTGTTTAAGATGTTAATCCAGGGGTAATTATCCCTATTTCTGAAGTGGTCCCCTCACAAATTACATTAATGAATTATGTTTTTGCCATCGTGACAATTTCGTCATTACGAACATAGACGTAATTCAGTATGTAATTCACAATGGCCGAGCCTCACGCCCTTCCTTTCCCTAGATCGCTAAATCCCCCTTTGAAATCAGCAAAGCATGCATTATGCCTTTGGCGCCAATGATAGGCGTTGGCATAAGTTACACAAATCAACACACTTACAATATCTCGTACCTTTAGCACCATCGAAGATCTCTGGCCCAATGAGGTTTCACCTAAGATGAAATACTCACAGGGTTTATTCAGCTCTTGTCGCATTTGAGTCGTGTTTCTGGTGTCGTTGGGCTATTTGAGTCCTTCGACGTCATTCAAATTCATCATGTCAAAGGTTGAACTATATTTGATCCTTGAAACTGTCAAAGACGTTCTTGCTTTTAGCGCATCAATCTAAATCCATCAAGAATTGCCAAGTTCACTTGGTCTTTGGTGCAATCGAAGGCATACTTTGCCTGTGATGCGCTAATCTTACTTCTATCAACTGAGGTCGTTTAAGCCTTAGTGCCCTTGAGACTAGCTAGTCTTGGAACAAATGAGATCTGCTTAGCCTTAATACCTTCGAGACCATCTGGTCTTATTATCATCGAGGCGTATTGTTTAGTCTTATTACCATCGAGGCTATCTGGCCTTAGTACTGTCGTGACTTCTTATCTTCTATGTCGTCGAGGTGCCCTATTAGACGGAGATGTGCCTTCTACATCTTTTAAGGGATGTCTTTCTCTTTAGATGGAGACTCTTTTAGCCTTAGTACCATCGAGATTGTTCAGTCTTAGTACCATTGAGGCTTAGTCTTAGTATCATCAAGAATGTCTAGTTTTGATACTTTCGATGTGGTTTATCCTTAGGGCTATCAAGACCGTTCAATCTTAGTATCATCGAGGCTTGTCTGACGTCATAGAGGTAACCTCTAGACGGAAATATGTCTGACTTCTTTGAGGTTTACTCTAGACGGAAAAATGTGTTCACCGAGACGCATATCTTTGGGTGAACGTGAGGCACACCTCAAGGGCTATCTTTCCCTCTCTTACCATCAGGGTTGTCTTTCCTTTTGGTAGAAATTGTTTAGCCTTAGTATTGTTGAGGATATTCAGCCTTAGGAATGTCGCGACTGTTTTAACCTTCTACGTCGTCGAGGCTCACTTTAAACGGAGGTGTGTATTTGTTGAGACTTATCTCTTTGGCGTGTATAGTGTGGATTGATTTGGTGTACTTCTTTATGTCGGATAATTGTAATAGGCATCACATCGCCTTTATAATCTGCATAACTTCAATATTAGTCATCAGCAATGATTATTTACCTTTCGGTGTGCTCTATCAAAATATTTTAATCAAGAGTTAGACTTTCACTCAAGTCATGACCCAAACAGTCATCTGTGACACTGCCATGTGTTGTCATGTCATTGAGATAACTATCATCATAATTTTCAGTATCAACAATTTTTCTTATTGATATATCCGTACTTTAGTCTATTCTTGCATTGTATGGACTATTGTTGAAAGTTGACTGCCTCATCTTTTACTCTGGTCTGTATCCACATGCTTAGATCAATCTTATGCTTTATAATAATATCTATGTATTGATCGATGCATTTGTTGAGAGATTTTGGTTGTGCTTTTGAACAGGGACTTACTACCTTTAATGATTATATGGTTGTTTGTCTTCGTAAGTACTTCCTTGACATATGTCAAAACTTATATGGCTCTTATACAGTTATATCTGTTGTTATAACCTACTTATGTTGATCTCTCTTAGAAAGTTTCTAGTTATAGTGTTATTGACATATCATTGCTTGAGACTCTTCCATATGTGTGTAGACTTGGTTGTTTGTCTTGCATATTACATATGTCTTGTCTACACATTGCCTTGGTTGGACCGGTACACCACTCTTACCTTTATGGGGTCTATCTTAGGCATGTATAGGCTATGTTTGGTTTGATAGTTAGATTTTTTTAGCATAGCTACTTGCTTGGGTTGATCATATTATGCTTTCATGCTTATCTTGTAAATGTGATCTTTGCTGACTTGATTTGGATTAGATGGTACATTGGTGTGTATGCATACGAAACTTGCATGATGTGACTTATTGTAAAAACCTTCTCGTGCTTGTTTTGGTCTGTGTGAATCTTGTGTCCATTGTATATTTTGATTAGATCCACATGGTGCATACACATGCCATTATGCTTATCTATTCCAAATCACAGTCCCCATTGAGAATTGGGCTTTAGGATGCCTAATGGGGTGATTACAAGCATATATATTGATCTTATAGTTAAATCTTAAGCCTGTATTATGTTTGTCATCCTGCATCTTGTATTGTATTGATTATCTTTTGATGCATGTCCCAAGGTCGATAAAGGTTGTTATGTCTTAATTTCATATTATATGGAACCAACCTTTGTACCTCACCTTGTGTATATAGTGACCTCACATAAATTCTTGTGGTGAGTATACAAGTGCATGTTTGCCTTGGTTTGAGTTCATCCCATTTGGGTTGGAGTTCCCCAAGCTTACAAACACATTGTGCTTGCCTTGGGTTCAGGTCATTCCTTTTTGGTTTGACGTGTCCCAAGTTTGCAAACATAGTGTGGTTGCTTGATTGCAAACACATCTTGTGGTTGCTTTTGGTTTGTTTTCATCCGTTAAGATGGAGCCAAGGTTGGTTGAACTAATCTATGGAGTTTGGAGTGCACAGGGCTGCTACTGAGAATTGCACTAGTATGGATTTTGCTAGAGTTTGTGTGGAAATCAATACTGAATCTTCACTCCCAGATTTTATTCCCCTTAATAGATCCCTTACAGATGATACTGAGGATATTATCAATATCAGAACAGAATACTCATGAAACCCTTGGTCTGTAAAACCTGTAATTGTTTTGGGAGTCTTACTTCTGCTTGCCCTTCTGGGAAGACTTCTCACAGAAAGCACCTGCCCTTATTAGTAACCCTGAGATTCTCAGCATTACTACTGTTGAGAATCCCTCCTCCCCCCAAGTAGTAGGTGCTCAGGTGGATGATAATGATGGCTTTATTGAAGTGTCTAAGAGAGAATCCTCAAGAGCTTCTACTTCATTGAATGAATATGTCCCTATGACTAATGGATTCAGCCTCCTCCAAGCATTGGTAACCATTGAATGCTCAGCTGCTACCAGCCTTGACTCTTTGAATTCTACCAAGTATTTGGTGAATTCCTATAACTCCACAAAGGTTTTTAATGATAAATCTCGGCTATTTGAACATTAGAGGTCTAAATGACCCTACAAAGCAAAGGGAAGTGTTGTCTTTGCTCTTACAACATAAAATTTGTCTGATGGGCATTATTGAAACAAAAGTCAAAATCCACAAGGCTACAGCTATTACCAATCATATTATGCCTGGTTGGTCTTTCAAGAATAATTATTGCTCTTCCCCCATGGTTATAATATGGCTTGGTTGGGATCCCAACATCTTGGACCTCAAGGTTTTGGCTTCTTTTGATCAATTCATTCATGGATCTATTACTGTTCTCCAAAATAATGAGAGTTTTTTATCACTATTGTCTATGCTTCTAATGAAGGGTCAAATAGACTGAAGCTTTGGAAAGATTCGTATTGGCTGAAATCTAACTCCCCTTGGGTGCTTATGGGTGATTTTAATGTTGTTAGATACCCCGCAGAAAAGTTGGGTGGAAAAGATATAAACACTCCATAGGTGAATGCATTCAATAATTTCATTGAATCTACTGAACTCCTAGATCTCAAATATGGTGGTTGTTTGTTTAACTGGAATGATAGAAAACAATCCAATGACAGAATCTTATCAAAGCTTGATAGGGTCTTGGTCAACTTGGCTTGGATTCAAAAGTTTAATTCCTCCCAAGCAGATTTTTTACCTCCTAAAATTTCTGACCACTCAACTGCTCTAGTCAAAATTTGGGATGCAATACCAAGAGGCAAATCCCCTTTCAAATTTTTCAACCACTGGGTAAAGCACCATGACTTCCTTACTATTTTCAATGACAGTTGGGGCTCTATGGTGGATGGTACTCCAATGTTCAAGCTCATTTCTAAGCTTAAACTAGTCAAAGCTAAGCTCAGAACCTAGGCCCAAAGCACGAATTCTCTGATCTCCAAACTAGAATATTCAATACAAAACTGAAGTTGGATAATACTCAGGCTGCTTTATTACATAATACCAACAATTTACACTTGATCTCTAAAGAACAGCAATACCTTTCTCTCTATTGCAATCTCTTGAAAGCTCAAGAATCACAAATCAGGCATGAAGCAAGAATTTTATGGCTTAAAGAGGGGAACAACAACTCAAAGCTTTTTCACAAGTCCATGTTGGCTCACAGATCTCATAACAACATTCTGAGGATCAAAGACAATGTTGGGAATTATATTTCTGATCAAAACAATATTGCTCATCACCTTGAAGATCACTTCTCTAATCTTCTGACTACTCCAAACCAGAATCACTCCACCCCAAAATCTTTGAACTTCAACCAAACCATTGATAGGGATGCTGCCACTGATTTGATTAAGGAGATATTTGATGAAGAAATCAAACAAACCCTATTTTCTTTAAAGGATGACAAAGCACCAGGAGCTGATGGTTTTACACCATTATTCTTCAAGGTCACTTGGGATACCACTGGAGCTAATTGCTGTTCAGCTATCTAAAACCTCTTCATCAAAGGTAGACTCCTTAAAGAGTTAAATCACACCATCCTTACCCTTATTCCTAAATGCAATAACCCCTCTATTGCCTCTGATTTCAGGCCTATATCTTGTTGTACACTCATTTATAAATGTATGGCCAAGATTATTGCCAATAGATTTAAAACATTTCTTGACCCTCTTATTGGTTTTCAACAATCAGCATTCATCCCTGAAAGGTCTATTTCTGATTGTATTCAGCTGACTCATGAACTCCTTCACAATTATCATCTTTCTAAGGGTCAGCCAAGATGTGCTTTAAAACTTGATCTCATGAAGGCCTATGACAAGGTGAGGTGGGATTCTGTTATTCATATCCTTTAATGCTGGAATTTTCCTTCCCTCTACATCTCTTGGATCAAAGAAGTGATGGTCACTACATCATTGCCCATATCCTTCAATGGCAGTTTGACAGGTTTCTTCAAGGGTAAGAAAAGGCTGAGACAATGTGACCCTCTTTCCCCATACATTTTTACTATTGTTATGGAGAGCTTGAATGCCATACTCAAGACTAAAACTTCTTATCAGAACTTCAGGTATCACCAGGCTTGTAAGGATCAAAAAATAGTGACTATTTGTTTTGCTGATGACCTTTTCCTATTCTGTCGTGGGGATGATTACTCAGCCCAATGCTGTCATGAAGCTGTGGTTGATTTTGGTATCTTCACTGGGCTGTTTGTGAACCAATAGAAAAGCAGAATTTTTTTCTCAGTTGTCAATGATCTTACTATGCAAAGGATTAAAAATATTTTGGGCATTCAATAGGGAAAACTTCCTGTGCCTTACCTTGGTATCCTTCTGATCTCTTATAGGCTCTCTTTGCGAAATTGCTCCTCTCTTATTGAGAGAGCTACTAAGAAAACACAAAGTTGGAAATTCAAGCACCTCTCTTATGCTGGAAAACTCCAGCTCATCAAATCTGTGCTATTTGGCATCCAAGTATTGGTGCTCTAATTTCATTCTCCCCAAGACGGTGTTAGATAAGCTGAACCAAATTTGTTGTAGATTCATGTGGGATGACAGTAATACAAAACATAGAATCTCTACTCTTGGAAGGTCATCTGCTCTCCTAAAGATGAAGGAAACTTGGGTCTATTTAATATGGGAAATTGGAACAAATGTGCCATTCTAAAACTTCTATTGCAAATTATCAATGAAAAACAATCCCTTTGGGTGAAATGAGTCCATTCTTTTTACATCGAAGGAAATAATTTCGGGTCATTGAAGATTCCTTACAACTGTTCTTGGTCTTGGAGGAAAATCCTTCATTATAGAAGCCTTGCAACTCCTCTAATCACTCACAAAATTGTGGATGTCTCTAATACTTATTTCTGGTGGGATCTTTGGCATCCCCTAAGCCCCCTCAACCATCGTGTTAGTTACAGAATTTTGCTTCAGGCTAGCTTGAGATCTACTGATCTGGTTAAGAACTATCTCCACAATTTGAGTTGGTCCCCCCCCCCCCCTACTAATCAACATTTCTCTGATACTTAGACTGATCTTCCAAATATTAAATTCTGGCCTGGTTCGAACTGTATTGTTTGGAACCCTTCCTCCAATGGCCTATTTAGCATGAAGATGACTTGGAAGCCTATCAGAAGTTCAGCTAGTTCTGTTTCTTGGTTGGACATAGCCTGGTTTAAGGGTAACTCCCCCAAATATAGTATTATTTGTTGGTTTGAGCTAAATCAAGACTACTCACACAAGAAAGGCTTATGAAATGGGGAGTGACCCCTAATGTGCAATGTTGCCTATGCAACTCTGCTACTAAACCCACGGATCATCTGTTCTTTCAGTGCCCTTATTCTAATGGTTTATGGTCTCGCCTTCTCTTGTTGTTGGGCTTGACTAGAAGTACCCTTCCATGCAAAAGGAACTAGATTGGTGTGCTGAACATTTCAAGGCTACTTGCCCCCTCTCTTACCTGAAGAAACTTAGTCCTACTACCATTATATACTTCAGTTGGGCTGAGAGGAATAGCAGATTATTCAAACATCAGAATACCTCCTCTGATATGCTACTTCACCTGATTATCAAGGACATCAAATACTCGGCTGTCAACAAGGGAATCCTCACTGCTGATCAGATTTTTTTTTTTTGATAGGTAAATGTGTATTTTATACAAGTAAAAAGAAGAAACTATACAAGTGTATGATATTAAGTACAAGTATTTCTACCGAAGTAAAACCTAACTAATCCCAAAACAGCCCCCAAAAGCTATCAAATTCTTCAAACAAAATCCCCTGAAATTCCTTATGAGGAGAAGCCCAAAAGAAAATAAGGGACAAGACTTTTTCAGTCAATCTCTCGACTGAAATCAACTTGCCGTAAAAGATTCTGTCATTCCGCTCACTCCAAATAGACCAAAGAATTGCCGCCGGGTAAATGTTCCACAGTATATCGCTTTTTCTCCTTCCCTCCCTCTTCCCTTTCCAACCCCAACTCTCTAGGGATCCTTTAAGATCCTTCGGCATGGCCAAAACAATCTAAATCTGAGAATGATGGCTTCCCACAAATACCGGGCATATACGCAGTGCAGGAAAATATGAGAAGAAGTCTCCTCCTCCCTCTTACCCAAACAACATCTTGAAGGAAAATGCCAACCCCTACTTCTTAAATTGTCTAAGGTAAGAATTTTGTCCTTGACTGCTGTCCACAAAAAGAAAGAGATCTTGGACGGTAAACCAGCACTCCAAATCAACTTCCACGGCCCAAGCCTCGCCACTCCAGCCTTCAAAGAGTTATACATCGAACTGACCGAAAACAGCCCATCTGTAGACCATAACCATGATCTAACATCACCCTCTCCACTAACTCTTACAGAGTTGATATGTTCCAATAGGTCCACTGCTTCCTCCACCTCCCAATCTAATAAATTCCTCCTAAGCTTCAGATCCCATCTCCACCCCGAATCTTCAAAGACTAAATAATCCTTCACCCAAGCATCGATATTAGAGGCTATCGCCGCCACACCCGGTAATCTGCAAAACAGTGTAAATTCCCACACCATGTATCCTTCCAAAATTTACTCTTGTCCCCCACCCCAACCTTATATCTCACTCCTTTTTGGAACATACCCAGATTACTGCAAATGGCTTTCCAAAAACCAGTTTCATGAGTGCTTCTACTTGCTCTAGAGCTCCATCCCCCTCCCTTCACACTGTATTAACAACTAATGATCGTCCTCTGTAGGCTCCCTCCCTCCAAACCAAACCGCCACAACCATTTAGCCAAGATAGCGCCATTAAAGCGAGTTAGACATCTCAACCCCAATCCTCCCTTCCTTTCCAAAACGTACTTGAGACCACTTGATTAAATGGTATTTCTGCCCTTCCTCATTGCCTCTCCGTAAAAAATCTCTTTGAAGCTTCTCGAGTCTTTTCGCCACCGAAGTAGGAATCTTCAACAAAGACATATAATACGTGGGAAGATTAGAAAGCGAACTTTTTATTAAAATCAACCTCCCTCCTTTAGATAAGTATCTTGTCTTCCACGCCGTCAATTTCTTGTCTTCCACGCCTTCAATTTCTTGTTTTCCACGCCGTCAATTTCTTCTCCGACCTCTCTACCACTTTATTCCAAATCTCTTTGGTTTTATAAGAAGCTCCCAAGGGAAATCCCAAATAAGAGGAAGGAAGAGCTCCTATCTTGTACCCCAACCGTCTAGCTAGTTGTGCCAGATTATCAACATCCCCGACACCAATCAGCTCTGACTTTATCAGATTAATGTGAAGACCTGAAACAGCTTCAAAGCACAAAAACACGCATCTCAACGCCCTCAAATCAGTCTGGCTGGCCCTGCAAAGAATCAATGTGTCTTCTGCAAATTGCAGATATGAAATGCTAGCTGCTGAAACAGAAACCTGAACCCCCCTCTAACAAGCCCTATCTCCTCCGTGTGAACCAACATCCTCCCTAAGTATTCCACCACCAAAAGGAAAAGAAAGGGGGAGAGAGGGTCGCCTTGACGAATGCCTCTAGAACCGTTGAAAAAACCCACCGAAGATCCATTAACCAGCACGGAAAAAACTGGAGTAGAGATGCAGAAATTAATCCATGAAATCCACTTAGCTCCAAAGCCCATTGGCCCCATTTGTCCCAAGATGTAAAGGAGGAACTCCTAGTTTACGTGATCGTACGCTTTCTCCATATCCACCTTACAAATCAGTGCCTTCTCCTTCCTCTTCAATACCGAGTCAATACATTCGTTTGCAATCAATACTCCATCCATAATTTGTCTCCCACCCACAAACACACTCTGATTAGTACTAATGAGTCTCCCAATCACCTTCGTAAGCCTATTGGACAGCACTTTAGCAATTATCTTGTACAAGCTCCCTACAAGGCTAATAGGGCAAAAATCCTTAATATCCACAGCACCCTCCTTCTTGGGTATAAGCGCCAAAAAAGTAGAATTAACACTTCTTACTACATTACCTTTTGCAAAAAGTTCGTCAAAGACACCCATCAAATCTTCCTTAACCACCTCCCAACAATTCTTATAAAAAGGCTAAGGAGAAACTGTCCGGACCGGGATATTTATCCCCCTTCATCTCCTTAACCGCCCCCTTCACTTCCTCCTCAGAAAAAGCTTTCTCCATTTCCTCTGCCATCACTAGAGATGCCCTCCACCCTCAACCCGTCCATCTTTGGTCTAAACCCAGCTTCCTCTTTAAATAGATTCTTATAAAAACCTTCCACAACTTTCTTGATTCCTTCCACTTCTTCCCATTCCACTCCATCCACCACCAACTTCTTAATTGTATTGATCCTATTCCTTGCACTCGCCATCTTGTGGAAGAATTTAGTATTGTTGTCCCCTTCTCTTAACCATAAAGCCCTTGATTTCTGCCTCCAACTCATTGCCTCCAACTTAGCCACCCTTTCAAACTCCTTTTTAAGGTTTTCTCTATCCATCCTTTCTGACCTGCCCATCTCTCCTTTGTCCTCTACCCCGTCCAAATGCTGTATTTTGTCTAATAACTTACCCAACCTATTCTCCACCCTCCCAAATTTCTCCTTGTTCCATTTCTTAATAACTTCCTTCAACAGTTTCAATTTCCTACAAAACACAAAGCTAGGAGACCCTACCACCTGGAAGCTGTCCCACCATTCTTTAATCAGCCCCACAAACTCTTCTTCTTCTTCCAACCACATGTTTTCAAATCTGAACGGGCTCCTTCTGTCCACCCTGCCCTCATTTAACAGCAAAATCGGCACATGATCAGATGTTGGCCTAGCCAAAGAGACCGCCTGAACCTCTGCAAAGACTTCCTCCCATTAAGTTGAGATTAAAAATCTGTCGAGCTTTTAATTAATCTAGTTCTCTTGATTATTCGTCCAAGTAAACTCTGTACCCAACAACAGAACATCAATTAGAAGATTATTATCAATGAAGTCCGTAAAGCTACTCATATAAGCGTTCAATCTGAAGCAGCTGGATCTCTTCGAGCAAAATCTGATGACATTAAAATCTCCTCCTATACACCGTGGGATGTCCCACCCCCTCCTGTGCCTCTCCAACTACTCCCACAAATCCTGAAGAAGAGAATGGTTGTTAGGACCATACACTGTAGATATCATCTTTAGGTTCCCCCCATTAACTCCTTTCTCCTCCAACACCACTGAAAGAGAGTATGTTTCGACCTCCGAATGTATTAATTGAAACATTTCTGCCTTCCAAGCCAATAACATTCCCCCTGAAGCCCCTGAAGCTGCTTTATTCATCCATTCCACTCTTCTATGTCCCCATAATTGTAGCAATACTGACTTATCTACAACCTCCAATTTAATCTCCTGAAACATCGCTATATCAGCCTTCCATTCCCCCATAGCACCTTTAATCATCACCCTCTTATCCTTATTTCCCACCCCTCACATTCGACCCCAAAATTTTTATCTTCATAAAAAACCTGACTTCCCCCTTTCCTCCCTGAGCTCCCTCCTGGAGAATCCCCTATCCTTTTTACAAGGACTGACTGAATCTTTCAAATTCCAGTTCAGCTTCTTTATTCTCTCAAAACTTTTTTGTTACTCCTTATCTTCTCCAGATGTCTTTTTTCTATAGCAGAAAATAGTTCAAAAGCTTGAGCCTCAAACCCCTCCCAAGAAACTCCTATGAAACCTCCAAATCGAGAAATCATCTTCAAAACCCATTCCGACATTCCTTTGAAATCCTCATCCACACAAACTGACGAAAAATCCACCATCAATTCGTCTAATTCTCTGTTCTTCACCTGAAGATATTTCATTTCTGTACGGCAAGCTAACGGAGTAGGCCCTTCCACCTTTTCTGTTTCCAAAAACTTCACTTCACCTGTAACTTCCTCTTCCCTGAACCCCTTAGGTAAACAAATGAGACTAGAGTTAACATCTTCCTCCGTCCTTGAGCACTCCTCAACCCTCTCACACAGCTTACGACCCCTTATAGGCATGTTAGAATAACATCCTCCTTCGGCCAACGATCTGTCCGTCATATCCCCCCTATCTATGACATCGCCCTCTGAAAATAATCGAGATATAGAGAATAGAGTAGGGGAAGATAACTCCGACAGAGACCTATTTCTCCACATCTTTTTCTCGATCAGCTTGTTGTCCATTTTCGCAACTTCTACCTGGACCTTCGAAACGCCCTTACCGCCTTCCGCTAGTTGCTCCAAATTAAATCTAACCTCAAACCTTTTGGTATTGCTCGACCCCGACCATGCTACATCTCCCGCCACCTGTAAATTGTGCTCTTTTGCTGAATCTCCCACCCTAACAACTTCTCCTCCCTCTGCCTCCTCCGCTCCTTTCTTCGCCGACCACAGAATCTCCCAAGTCTCTTCGAATCTCGCAGAAGTTTCCTCGCTGTCCGGTCTTCTGCTACCCTCAGCCCTTTCCTTTTTGATTAAGACTAATCTCTCATCTTCCCCTCCTACCTTGTTAGATCAGGCTTGCTCATGGAGAATATGAGAAGGCCTCCTCCCAATGCTCCCCAACGGACACAAGCCCAGCGCCCTAGGCTTATCTTTAAATGATCTGACCAGATCGTCTTCCAATGGGCCCTGACCGGCTTGGCCCAAAAAAATTTGATCGGTCCCTCCCTCACTCGTCGGCCGGATCGGTCTCCTTCTAAATAAATCTCCATACCGCCCCCCTCACCCATTCGTTTGCCTACTGCCAACCACCAACCCCTCTCTCGTTTCCTAAAGCCGTTTGAATTCAGAAACCCCTCTCCTCGGGCCCCACCACTTGACTCTATCTGTTTATCCTTCCCAATATGGACCACCACGTGTCCCCCCTACCTTCTCTCCCCTCCACCTCATCATCTCCTTTCTTCTCCAAACCGCTTTTACAGGCAAAACCAGCCTTAGTAAAACCAGAAACAACTTCTGGCGTACTCCTGCGAATGGGTTTTTCTTCCCACCGAATCGCACACTGGAAGGACTTGGTGCCGTTTCTCAAGAACAGATATCGCTTCCTTTTTCTCCACGGCGGTTTTCTCACTTGCAAACGTATCCATTGAAGCTCCGTTCTGTTCTCCGTCTTTGCATCCGGACGAACATATCCACCACACATCTCCCCTAATGTTCTAAACACATTCTCCGTCCATAGGTGCAAAGGTACTCTCACCACCCTCACCCATATACGGTCGCCCTTTGCTCCTTCCGGCTCACATCCTGAACTCGGACACCACCAATCCAACTTCAGGATAAAAGGGCCAAAATACCTATTACCTCTCTTCAAAACCTCCCCCGCTTCTTCCTTAGTCCGAAAGGTGAATAGAAATAGATTGGCTGAAATCCCATAAACTCCCACATCCTTGTTCCCTGTCCATACCTCCTTCACCCAATCCCTCACCTCACCGATTTGGGGACATTCTCCCTCGAATCTACCCACCAGGCAGCGGCCAAGAATTTCGAGATTAATCGACAAATCCTCGCCATCACACCATATCGGCCGGACCCTCACTTCTAGGGATGAGTTGAACCTGACCCCACGACTTCCTTATTCCCTCCTTTGCCGTCCTTCCACCCTCTTCTCTAATGGCGACCTGGACCGGACGAGCTGCATCATTCTTCGTAGTGATAA
The DNA here is from genome assembly GCA_031762675.1 of Pachysandra terminalis. Classification (NCBI taxonomy): domain Eukaryota; kingdom Viridiplantae; phylum Streptophyta; class Magnoliopsida; order Buxales; family Buxaceae; genus Pachysandra; species Pachysandra terminalis. The sequence goes on from JAUPMG010190657.1 coordinate 23,201, forward strand.
TTCCAGGTGAGACAAGTCGACCATTGACTCTTGGACTACCGATACCCACTCTCCAAACCATACATTGCAGTACATCCTTCCATCCTTTCCAGTTCATTCCCTCCGGGAAACAATTACAACTAGAGCTGCCTTTCCTTCTAATTTCCAAAAGTTTGATGAATCTGTCATTACCGTGTTTCCTAACCTCCAACACCAACACCGAGAAGACAGTTCTTCTCGATCCTACGACGAACTACTCCCTCGCCCCCTTTAAACTCTTCTCAAAACCCTGTAATATCCATTGACAATCCACCAACGGTACCATAATATCAAATTCCTTTGCCTCCACCATGGGCGCTGTTTTCGACTGTTTTGTCAAACATACCGCCAACGATTTCATTGATCTCACTGCTGATCAGATTCCCCCCTCCTTTATCAACTGGAACATATGAGGAAGCTCAAGTTATTTAAATTCCTCTTGATCTGATACCATGTTGGTATCTGTTTTCTTGCTTTGTGCTGTACTACTATACCCATTGGTAGTATACTGTACTTGTAACGTTGGGGGGGGGGGGGGGGGGGGGGGGGGGGGGGGGGGGGGGGGGGGGGGGGGGGGGGGGGGGGGGGGGGGGGGG
>JAUPMG010190658.1:0-10200 GCA_031762675.1 Pachysandra terminalis
TTGGTTAGCAGGAATCTGTAGGAAAGGAAAGGAAAATCAACTTTCCAACAAAATCTGTGCGTTTGGTTCATTGAAAAATGTGGGACCATTGGAAAGTACTTTTCCAAAGATGTCCCATTTTAGTGAAAAGCCCCTCAAACTTTCCCCTTAAAATGAAGGGGAAACAATGGAAAGGAGAGGAAAGTCCTCTTTTACTTTCCTTTCTATCCTTTTCCAACTAACTGAACGCAACCTTAAGTTGTGGTTGGTTAGCTAGAATCTGCAGGGAAGGAAAGGAAAACCAACTTTCTTACAAAATTTGTGTGTTTGGTTTGCTGGAATATGTGGACCCATTGAAAAGTACTTTTCAGAAGGTGCCCCATTGTCAGTGAAAACCCCTTCAAATGAAGGGGAAATAATGGAAAGGACAGGAAAGGAAATTGCTTTTTAACTTTCCTTTATATCCTTTTCTGACTAACCAAACATTGCCTTAGTGGTACCATTGACTAGGACCGAAAGATGAACATTTCTAACACAATGATTTATCCATCTTATCCATCTCTCCCCAAAACTTTTAACTCCATGACACAATCTAGAAAATTCCAGTCCGCCCTATCATAGGCTTTCTCAATATCCAATTTTGCAAACCAACCCCTCAACCCCAATTTTATTTTACTCTTCTACACCCTCAATTGTTATTAATAACCCATCAGTGATTTGCCTGCCCTTCTCAAACGCGCTTTGATTAGTAGCAATAAGAGATCCAAGCACCAATTTGAATCACAAGAATAGGGATTAAAGTCACCTAGTTTTCCCTTTGACACCATTGCTTTGAGCTAAACTACAATAACTAGAAATTGTGAATGCAGATTTTCCTGCTTTTATACTTGCAGGGCTAAAATCCAACTGTAACAATTTAGAGAAATTTCAACATTCATCTTGCTGAAATGGAGTCTTCTAAAATATGTCTTGACTTTAGTGATACAATTATCTGTGTTGGCACTACTTCAACCGTTTTGTATTAACAATTTATATATTAGAGAAAAGAAAAATTTGTATTCTATCATGATCCTCTGCTCTAACGGAGCTATGCATAACTAGAGTACTTTATCTTCTCAACCAAGAAGTAACATTCCACCATGAACCATTGAAACAACTGTAATTAGATGACTATAAATTATAGAACTCACTGACGTAATTTCATCTTTAATCTTGACCAACACTTGGTAAGAAATCCTTCCCTTAGAATATAATTTTTGCATATGTGATTAATTTGCCCACGTTTATGCTGACTGAATAAATATATGATTACTTTACTTGAAAATAAAGATGTCGCTTTGCTAATACTCTGACTCTTACATTTATCGGGTGAAATACCTTATTGTCTCCCTAGATGCATTAATATAGTTCTCGCTAGTATGTATCATCTTTTTGTTCATCAATTCAACACCTGTAGCTTTCCGATTCCCACCACTCTAATCTCGCCTGTGGTTGTTACTGTTCTTGGCCTTGTTTTGTTAACCGCATTGATAGATTTATCCTCTCTCTTTCCTGCTAATAATCCTAATAACAGTCCCAATCGTGATTGGTTCTGGGAGATGAAGTGCCATATATTTTGCACTTCAAAACAAAGATCATTATTTAACTATATTTTTTTGTATAATTCAGGATCAATCCTATACTATGCAACAAACTTTTCCCCCCCTTCTTTACATAGTTACACTGGGTTAATCCTTGAATGCTTTGTATCCTATCGGAACCTGCTGTTGTTTAAGGGGACTTTGTGAAACAGTCTTTATCTAAAATATGTGTTTTTTCACTTTGTCACCTAAAATAAGGCAGTTTAAAACCTACCATGCTATACCAGCCCACAGGATGAAATGCCTGTCACTGTCAACAATCTATTTGCTTGACCTTAAATCAGAGAGCATCTGCTGGTGACCAAGCTAATGCTGTTATGTGCATCAAATATGGTGTAGTCTTATGCTAAACAAGCTGGTTTGTCAATATATCAAACTACCAGAAAACTGTTAAAACGAAATGAAATGAAGAGAATGTTTCATTTACTCAGGAAGTTTGGGAAGAGACTCTAATGATGAACTGTATGTTGAATCATCTGTGTAGTAATGCTGACGTTGTTTCACCATTCCTAAGACAGTAAGAGTGGTTAAGTAATTGCTTAATTTGGATTTACTTGTACAGCATCAACATTGTTATATACCATAGATTGTTCTAGTATATGTTGATTTGGATCTACATATGCTTTTAGATTTTGACATTTGAAAGATAGACAATTTGTGGCTATTGATCTATACACCATACAATTTGATAAATGGGACACCAATGGAAGTTGCTTGTCCGCACCATTTTGCCCCAAAAAAAACTTCATTGGTGTCACATTGATGACGTCCAAATCCGTAATCCAGTTTCTTTGCTGTAATTGCAAGGTTAGTCCCCTCTTCCCAAGTTTCCAATGTGTTGTTTCCCAGCCAATTTTGGTCATACATATTCTCATTGAATGCTTATGTCAGTAAAACAGAACCTGGGAATCACATCAATGATAAAGCATTATATATGTCACTGCGATCTTGCCATACAACATATTTCTTGGAAGGTTTCTTATCCTTCATCATTTATTTTCAGGGAGCCTTCACCTTTTAATACAAGGGAGTTTTTGTTTCCTGGATGAGGATTTCACTTTATGTAATGGTTCTGCATGCAGATACTGAACGCAAATCGCCAACTCTTTTTCCACCTGCAACAGCAATGGTTCATAGAACTGATTCGCAATGGAAAAGTAGAGGAAGCTCTGGACTTTGCTCAGGAGGAGCTTGCTGCCTGGGGCAAAGAAAATGTAATTATCAATTCCTTTATTATGGTATTGCGTCTGGTCTCACTCAAATGACTTAAGAGTTTAAAACCTCGTTCTTTTCTTTCTACAGTAAAGATAGTACTTTATTTATTTTTGCAGCGTATGCTTAGTTAATAACTAGGACAATAAATCTATTTATTCCTTGAATTTTGTATAATTCTAGAAGTGTAATTAGATTGTTGAATTGAAGGATGAAGGGGATCTAGCAATGATTTTCCGGATTATCATACTTGGAAGCTTTTGATGCCATTTGTCAACTACACATAGCTTGTGTGTTCTGCAGGAAATCTTTCTACAAGAGTTGGAGAGGACATGTGCTTTGTTCGCTTTTGAAGATGCCTCTAAATGCCCTGTTGGAGATCTTCTGGACATGTCACGGCGTGTGAAGTTGGGAAATGAGGTGAATGCGGCCATTCTCACTAGTCAGAATTATGAAAAAGGTTTGCAAATTTCATCTGCATTGTTATATATATATGCTGTATGCAATAGTCGATACAATTAAAGAAAAATTTATATATATATATATATAGAAGATTCTTTTGCGAGGGTTAACAGGTTTATTCTGATATCCACACCATCTTTAGGAGCTAAATTTATATGCTTTTCCCTGGCTTACCATGGCAAATACTTTCCTAGCGACAGTTTGTGATGTTTTCCATCTTTTGAAACATTCCATCCTTCCACCCCATCTGTGCAGGTTTGCAATATTCCAGAAATCTACTGATGAAGATAACTTGAGGAATGTTTAAAAATGAACTCTATTAATGGGCTATGTGGCCTATTCTTTTTCCCTACCCATGTGGCATGGCCCAGTCTTTGCATGGAAGTTGGGCTAGAGTACATTGTGCTGTTTCAAAAGCAGTTTCCTTTTCTTTCCATTGTTTCCTACTTCATTTTAAAGGGAAAAGTTCGAGGGAATTTTGACTGAAAATGAGGCTTATTTAAAAAAGTACTTTCCAATGGGCCCACATTTTCTAACAAACCAAACACACAAATTGCATCGGAAAGTTCATTTTCCTTTCCTTTCCTACAGATTTTGGCTAACCAAACACGGCCATATGTGTCTTCCTATTATCTCCATCAAATATATCTTTCCAAAGTTTACATCTAATTGTGTTTTCTTCTTTATGTTTGAACTATAGACCCAAAACTTACAAGCTTGGCCAAGATGATGATATGGGCCCAGGACCTGCTGAGAGCTTTCCAACTTGCGCATCCATGATTTATCTATAGCCATGCTCGAAGACCCTGTTATTTGAAAGATGTGAAAGCTGATATGGGCTGAACCAGGTGTGTCAATGTTGTACTGCAAATTGAGAAAATGGAATTTAGAGTCGTGAATATTTCTTCACAAACAGCTGTTGTTTAGTTTCTTCTCATAGATTTTATTTTCTAAAGATTTGGACAGATTGATATTTTTTTCATTTTTTTTTCTCCGAGCAATCAAGTGGGCTTTGGCCTCTGTTGTACAAACAATTGTTGATAGAAATAAACAGATTCATCTTATTTCTTTGGGGATTTCAAGGAGGTTTTAGAGATTCTTATAACTTAGTATACTTAGTAATTGACCTGCTTCTGAGTACTGAAAACTGGTTTCTGAGATTCATGTGAGAATAGATATATTTTGATTAGTCCCAACCTAACTCTGATGGAAATCTTGTTCTACCAGTATTAAATTTTATTTGCACCATTAGGGTTTCAGGAATGGCAACCTTGATTGAAGCAGAGATGCAGTTCTGTTCTGTCTAACCTTAATGGGAAATTCTTGAATAAAGCAGGGAAATCCTTTCTTCAAGAAATAATTGATTTGTTACAAGTATGTGTTAGTAAAGAAATCTGACTTTAATATAGAAGGAAATTACAATGCATTTCTGTGATCTGCAAGAGTTCTTTTAGTTTCCATTAGAATACTGGGATATATAGCAAGAGAAGTAACACAATCAGATATAGAAGAATTATGAAACTGTTTCTGGGTGAATCCAAAAACAAAAACTTCATAAGCAAAAGCATTTATAATAATCTTAAAACAAACTGGACCTATGATGGAACCCAGAGAACATAAACCCTAGTAGCATTTGTAGTTGCAGGAGTGTAGAGTTGAGGTTGGGTCGTTTGTTGGAAAGCATTGATTCTGTCTCTGAAATTGCTGCTACAACCATCATCAAAATTGAGAGCATAGCTTGAAGGATCATACTGGAACTTGAGCTGCTGCTGCTTGCTACTACCACCATTCCTTACAACCTTCTTCACTGCTGCTCTCATTCTCCAGAAAAGGCTTCTGCATTGCTTCTTACTGAAATCATTCACTGTTGCAAATCTCCCAACCCAACCCATTTTTTTCTAATGGATACTTCTATCAATCCCAAGGATCCCACCCTAATAATGCAACTGTCTCTCTCTCTCTCTCTCACACACACACACGTATACACATACACAGATTTTTTTTTTCTGGGTTATTTAGTAGAAGCAGAATATCACTGAAAAGGCTTGAAATTTGCAAGTATGGTGAGAAACTGAAAAGAACTACTCCACCAAGAAAAAAGAAACTGAAAAGAACTAAACATAAGAGAGCATAACGCAATCTTCTTGGACTTTCAAGAATCTTTTGTGTTGCAGAGTTGCAGTATCACATGGGGACACTAACATTCCATAATTCACGAGAGGGGAGAGAGGGTACGGTGGGCAGAGAGCCTCTCTGTTTTGTATTGCCGAATCAAATTCAAAATCGCCATAGCCCACGATCATGAGCAAACTCCTCGGCTCCAAATGATGAAGGTCTAATCAAATGGCAGAAAAAACCAGTTTCTCGAGGCTCTGTTTGGAAGCCAAGAGAAGACTACAAAGTTTGTTGAGAAGGTAAAATGTTTGAAAGTGAGGAGTTAGTTATCTTGGAAGCTGTTTGATTAAATCAGGAAAATGCATAGTTATGACAGAAATTTTTTATTTTGATCTGCCAATTTTACTCTTCATTAGGTAAGTGTTGGTGAAGGGGTAGGATGGGAACATGCTCTTCTCCTCACTTTTTATTTTCCTATCGCACAAATTCCTTTCATTTATATCGGAAACAAAAAGGAACCAAGAGATTGCTAGAAACTATTCTGGGAAAGTATATAAAATGGAAAGTAAAATGTTCGAAAGTGAAATTTAGTTTTCTTGGACCTTTGGTTTTGTCAAGAAAATATATGAATATGATAGAATATTTTTACTTTGATGTTTATATAATGGGAATGAATGAAAAAAGTTTTTCATCTGCTTTTTTTACCCTTCATTGTATAAGTGCTAAAAAAAGTAAGCTTTGATGATGAAGGGTAGGATGGAAAATTGATTTTCTCCTCATATTTTTATTTTCGTTTCTCACAAATTCCTTTCATTTTTTATCGAAAAATAGGAAAAACTTTTTTTTTTCTACTGTTGAAGGAGTTTTAAACTGAAACACTTTCTGTGGAACCCACGCATTCCGAATCTACAAACACATATTTAATAATGCATAAAAAATCATCATACCTTTTTTTTTTCCCACAAACTTCGGATATCCAAACGGAACCTGAGCGATTAATTAGCGATTTGTTCCTGTAAATTCTCAATTCCCCCCATATGATATGAGAGAAGTGGCGATCAAAACTCTCCAATGATCCATCAAAATCACAGAACCCCTTTTTAGGTCCTAACCGTTCTGTCTGCAGCAGCAGAAAGGCAAAAGCAAATGGGGAAGGCTATGCATTGGGTCTTGACATTCTTCTTCTCACTAGTAACTATTATCTTTTTGTCATCATCTCCATACCCATTCTGTCTCTTATATTCTCTCATTAAATTCCCCTTTGTCTCATTCTCTATAGCTTCCCTTTTCAATCTTTACCATTCCCAAGTTATGTATCTATCTATTATTTGCTTCTACCATTGTTAGATGTGGAAGCTCAGTGGCCTGTCCTTCTTGCCAACATTGCAACCCTTGTCTCTCTGCACGCTTTTCTGGACTTCTCTTCTTCGGTTTGATTTGTCAATTTTTTTCCAGCTATTGATGTTCCGGTTTTGGGACCCACCACTTGGCACTTTTTTGAGAGTGGGACCCTCTTCAGCTAAGGGTTCCAATTAATCCCAACTGGGGTGGGATGGGACGAGTGCCCCATATTTGTAGGGCTGTCAATGGGTCAGATTTATATCTGAATTCGATATATATTAAGCCCGAAAATTTTGAATATGGTTAGTCCTTTTAAAATCCGATGGGTTGAATATGGATCTGAATATTTATATCCGATTAAAATCGAATTCGGATAGAATTTTATCATATTCAATCAGATATATCTGATTAGATTTCATAAAACTGTGAAAAAATTTATTTTAATTTATTTTTCCTTAAAAAATAGTAAAATAATATTCAAATTATATATTTTGAATTCAGATATATATTATTTTGGTTGAATTCAAATTCGAATATTGATCCGGTAGATCAATCCAAATTTGACCCATTACAGCATTACTCTGACCCTTTTGTTATATCCCTCGTTGCTTCCATTACAAATACTAGTGCTAGCATCCCTTTTTTCTCACCAGTCGCTCCATTTGAGATCTATCACTTTCAGTCTCGATCGTTCATCCAATTTGTCAGTGGTTCACGACCTATCGTGTTCTGAGCATGGAAACGTTCCCAATCTGCAGATTTAAAAGTCAAAATCTTCAAATCCGCATATTTGACTTTCTACACGCATATTGGAGTAAAATGTAAATACTGAGAGTTTCGTTTGTAATTTTTTAGAAGTTTTTATGAAAATATAAAAATAAACTTTATATACAACTATATTAAAAGAGTTTTCATGTAATATGTTGAGGGTTTTATGAAAATATAAAAAAAATCTTTCTCTTTTCAATTTTTTTCTCTCTTCAAGTGGTAACAGAGGCATTTATCTTATAAGCATTTTAAAAGGAACTTTTTGCTTAATTTGTTTCTACTGTTTACAATAATAGATAAACTACTTCTGTTTCTACTGTTCACAATGATAGAGAAACAAACATATGGAGCCTCCTTGAAAGCTGAGTTCTTCAATTTCACAGCAAGAGCTTTTTTTTGCAGTCCTTCTCTGAAGTTAGATTTATTCTCATTTATAGAGAAACACAGATCAATGGTTTCCAGTCTATTTATTAGTCTAGCAATCCCCAAGTTTCCTTGGTGTGTATTCTGAAAGATGATGTTATGGGGGGAGAGATACATCCCAATTGATTTCATATTAATAAATGAGTTATCTCGTTATGAGAGGGAGAGAGAGAGAGAGAGAGAAAGGTGCGACTTGGGACATGGTAAAGTCTTTGGGGTGCTATCGTCAAGATCTGGGTTTAGATAGAGAGAGAGAGAGAGAGAGAGAGAGAAATGCCACTTGGGACAGTGGAAAAGTCTTCGGGTGTTGTCATAAAGATCTGTGTTCGAAACTGCCTTTACCAAATAATAAGAGCTTGCACGATGATTCACTTCCCGTCGAGACATCATGTGTCGCTCGAGTTGCTTCTACGTCAGGCTCGCGGGTCCCCTTCATAGCTGCACTCTCTGGAGGCTTAGAACGATAAGTAAATGGGTGTGTGTTACTGATTATGTGTCAAGCGGGTGGTGGCCCGATAAAAATGTGAAAAAACAAAAAAAAAAAAAAAAAGAAGAAGAAGAAAAAAGAGAGAGATCAGCAGTGAAGAACTTTTAGAAGCATGCTTATGAAAAACTATTTTTATTGTTTCAGATTGAGAACAAATAAATACTAGAAATTAGAGCTTCTTTTGATTCAGTTACTATAGAAACGACTTGTCTCAAAGAAGGAAAGAAAAGAGAAACAGCACTATAGAAATTCTAAACATCACAACCAAGATCTTTAAAGTTAAAAAGGGTATCCTTGAAATGCAAACCTAATGCCTAGAGCTGAAATTGTGTCAGCTTTAAAGGAAACCAAGTGTAAGATTCAAAAAATATTTCACATCTGTATGGTATCTTATTATGTTGGATTTGCTTCCCACTCTTGTATTTAATTTATTAGAGCACCTAAAAGTAGAAGTAGGAGGACCTTTATAGATGGTTTATCTTAAGATATTCATTAGAAAAATTAATGTTAACCTCTTTTTGGGGATTTTTGAAATTTTGAATGCATGGAGAGTGATTAATTAATGGAAGAAAATCTTCTACAATATTTCTTGTCGTACTAATCAAATAGTACCGCATAAACAACACTAAAATGGGTGACCGGTCATTTCTAAAACCCTAAGAGACGAATCAACCTCAATCTAGCTTTCAGAGTACAGTCTGTAAATAATAATTGATATAATTGAGACAATACTTTTGCCATGTCAGCACTCTTGTTGTTGCCCAGTTGACACAAGTGATACTTAAGGTAAAGAAACAAAAGGAAATGCAAAGGAATATTTCATATCACATAAGTATGTACTTTTAATTTCTTAAAAGAGTATATTAACTTTCGCTAAAAACAGTCAAAAAAAAAAATAATTTCTTAAAAGCTCTATTTGCTTTAATGTAATGGATTTATGAAGGACAATGTGGAGAAATATTGGAATGATCTTCTATTCCAAGAAAATGTAAGACTTGAACTCAAAGCTTGTTTCAATCATCTTAATCTAAATTATTATTGATGAAGTCAGTGATTTCAAATCATAATTTCTGAACATTATTAAAAAAAACTCCAACAAATTACTGATGTGTTTAACCAGTCAAATGCTTAATAATTATTTCTTTTTTGCTCTTAGTTCAACAACATGTGGGGAATTGAGAAATTATAGTCAATTCTAAATGAGGTTAATTATGATCCTGGATCAATTGATTTACCTTGTTGTTGAAGGTATACTAGTGATTGATTATTATGATATAAATACAAAAGTATGAAAGAAAGAAAAAGAAATAACCAATTAACCATAATTAATAAAAGATTTGCTGCTAGAATCTATTAACAAAAATTCTAATCTCTCAGAACCTTTTTATGTATGTAATGACCCAATTAAATATACAACTTGTTAGATCTCATCGATCAATAATTTAAGAGTCGTGATGAGGTCACGCACAAGGGGCCTATATAGGTCCCCCGCTTGTTAACGTTATGACAATTGGATTAGTGAAACCGGTAACCTTTTAGTGTTTTAGTCAAACTCAAAAAGAAAAACTGTTAGAAATAAAGTTAAAGAAAAAAATTTTAAAAATAAAATATAAAAACTATATAAATCTTATATTCTAATCATTTAGACTTATAATCTTAAAATCTTAAACTAAAACCCTAAGGCTGTGTTTGACGAAAGGAATTGGAATTGGCCTATAGAATTCTAAAACTGAGAATTATAATTCACTAAATTAGAAAACCTTAGAATTGTAA
>JAUPMG010190690.1:0-10200 GCA_031762675.1 Pachysandra terminalis
TCCAGAAATGGATCCCGAAGGTCACACCTTGAGATCTGTGCCAACCCTCATTGGGATTCGGGCCACCGGTTTTGGGGTGTGACAGCTAAGGATTGACTCCTGGATGTGGAGAGGATCTTCCGCACGATGGGATGTGCGGATGATCAGCGCCTGTTGCTAGCCACCTTCATGCTGGAGGGAGAGGCTTTGCATTGGTGGGATATGGTAGAGTGGCTCCCGCTGCTACTATGACTTGGGAGTCTTTCCGAGAGCAGTTCTTGGATACGTACCTGCCGACTAGCTATTGTCGACAGATGGCTCTAGACTTCAAGGGGCTGGAGCAGGGTTCTCACACCGTGGCGTAGTACGAGGTCAGGTTTTCCATGATGTCGAGGTATGCTCCACATATGGTGGCGAACAAAGCGGATAAAGCCGCTATGCTCGAAGAGGGCCTGTGAGTAGCAGTGCGATCTAGGGTAGTTCCCTAGAGACTCAAGACCTATGCGAGTGTTCTGGAGTGTGTGCGGTATGTGGAGAGGCTTAGACTGGGCTGCAGAGCAGAGGGACAAGCCCAAGCAGAACAAGGACAATCGCTTCTAGCCTTACCAGCAGAGACAGGGCTCTGACCGACGTCAGAGAAATGACAGACCTATTAGGAATCCACCTACTGTTATAGCTACCCCAGCGACTCGAGATTTTTAGCGACAACCTCTATAGTCTCAGCAGCAGCAGTTATATCAGCGCGACCGACGGGTGTGCTACAACTGCGGGAAGCCAGGCAACGTGGAACGAAACTACCATCTTGTGACGAGGACTGATGGTAAACAAGCTCCTCACCATCCAGCACCGAATAGCAGAGCCAATGCCTTGGCTGGTACATATTCTGCTCCCAGAGATGACCGTTCGTCTAACGCGGTTGTCGAAGGTACACTACATCTTTTCCATACCCCTGTACATGTTGTCTTTTGATTCTGGATCATCGCATTCTTTTATGTCCAGTTCATTCATGCTATTCTTGGGCATAGAACCTATTGCGCTAGAGACTCTTTTACATGTGGTTAACCCAGTAGGAGGTATAGCTACTCAACACCGGGTATGTCTCTCCTGTGTGCTTAGAGTAAGGGATTCGAACTTGGAGGCTGACCTGATTGTCTTAAATATGGTGGACTTCGATGTGATCTTCGGCACGGACTAGCTTACTGCCTATCATGCCAGGGTTGATTACTTCGCGAAGACCGTTGTCTTCGATCTCCTTGGGGGTAGGCGACTCACATTTCTCGGGATAGAGAAAGCAATGTATCAGACAGAGTTCTTGGGTACAGCAGATGGGGGACAACAGTTATCCTTGAGGGATATTCCCATAGTCCAAGAGTACGGATTTTTTTTCCAAGAGATTCTAGGATTGCCACCTAGGAGAGGTGTAGACTTCTGCATAGAGTTGATGCCCGACACTTCTCCTTTTTCACTTACGACCTATCGGATGGCTTCGACAGAGTTACGCGAGTTGAAGGAGCAGCTAGATGGATTGAGTTTGCTTGGACTCATTAGGCCAAGTACATCTCTGTGGGGTGCACCAGTGCTATTCGTCAAGAAGAATGACGGGTCACTTCATCTCTGTGTAGATTATAGGCAGTTGAATCGGGGTCATAGTGAAGAACAAGTACCCTCTGCCCAGGATAGATGATCTGTTTGACTAGTTGAGAGGAGCCCAATACTTCTCCAAGATAGATTTGAGGTCAGGATACCATCAGTTGAGGATCAGAGAGGAGGATGTCCACAAGACAGCCTTTTGCACTCGATATGGACATTACGAGTTCTTAGTGATGCCATTTGGGTTGACGAATGTGCCGGCGACATTCATGGATCTGATGCACCGTGTCTTCAGACCTTATTTGGACCAGTTTGTCGTTATCTTTGTAGACGGCATCCTGATTTATTCGAGGTCTAGAGAGCAGAATGATGGGCACCTCAGTATAGTATTGCAGACTCTGCATGAGCACCAGTTGTACGCCAAGTTTTAGAAGTGCGACCTCGGGAGGGAAGAGGTGAAGTTTCTTGGGCATGTAGTTTCTAGGAGTGGCATCTCCCTGGATTCATCGAAGGTGGATGCAGTTCTAGGTTGGGAGTGACCGAAGAATGCATCAGAGATCAGGAGCTTCCTCGGTCTGGCGGGTTACTACAGGAAGTTTATTGAGAAGTTTTCCACTATAGCAGCGCCTTTGACCCGACTGACCAGAAAGGTTGTGAGGTTCGACTGGAATGATCAGTGTGAGGTGGCATTTGAGGAGTTGAAGAAGATATTGACTACAGCTCCAGTTCTAGTCAAACCAGTCAGTGGCGAGAAGATGGAGGTTTATGCAGATGCATCCTTGCAGGGATTGGGTGCAGTTCTTATGCAGAACAGGAGAGTTGTGGCTTACACATCGCGGCAACTTAAGATTCATGAGTGTAACTACCCCACGCATGATCTTGAGTTGGCCGCAGTGGTCTTTGCCTTAAAGCTATGGCGACACTACCTGTATGGAGAGGAGTTCGAGTTGTTTTCAGACCACAAAAGTCTGAAATACATCTTCACTCAAAGGGACCTCAACATGCGCCAGAGGAGGTGGGTTGAGTTGCTGAACGACTAAATTTTGACACTCAACTATCATCCTAGGAAGGCGAAGGTTGTTGCTGATGCATTGAGCCGTAGACCTAGTGGAGTGCTAGCTCATTTGATGCACTAGGAGTGGAGTCTATGTCGTGCCATAGCAGATCTAAGAGTTCGAACAGTGGATAGATTCGAAGGGGGTATTCTGTTTAGCATGGTTGCCAAGTCTTCTTTGGAGCTTCGTATTGCAGCTAGTCAGATGACACATCATGAGTTGCAGTTGCTAGCTGCAAATGACGAAACACCAGAGTGGACTATGCACGCAGATCGGCTGATCAGGTATCAGGGTAGATTTTGCGTGCCAGATGTTCAACAGATCAAGAGAGAGATCATGGAGGAGTCACATAGTTCGCAGTACTCTATACATCCAGGGAGTACAAAGATGTACCGTGATCTGGGGGTGAACTTCTGGTGGCCGGGAATGAAGAAGGAGATACCTTAGTTTGTAGCGAGATGCCTCACTTGTCAGCAGGTAAAGGCTGAGCACCAGAGATCAGCTGAATTATTGCAGTCTCTGCCTATATCTAAGTGGAAGTGGGAGCACATCACTATGGACTTCGTAGTGGGTGTGCCAAAGACTCTGGGTACACTGGACTCGATTTGGGTGATAGTAGACCAACTCACCAAGTCCGCCCATTTCTTGCCAGTTAGGAATTTAGCTACATCAGAGGAGATTGCCAGGCTCTATGTTCGGGAGATTGTGCGACTTCACAGTGTGCCAGTAAGCATAGTCTCAGACCGGGGTTTACTGTTCACGTCGAAGTTCTGGGAGAGTTTGCAGAGGGCCGTGGGTACTCAGTTAGATTTCAGTACGACCTACCATCCCCAGACAGATGGTCAGACTAAGAGGGTAAATCAAGTACTGGAGAACATACTGCAAGCTTGTGTGATGGACTTTGGTGGTAGTTGGGGAGAACATCTACCTCTAGTGGAATTCTCTTACAAAAATAGCTACCACTCGAGTATTGGCATGGCACCTTTTGAGGCGTTGTGTGGGAGGCCGTGTCGTTCACCTGTCTATTAGGCAGAAGTTGGTGAGAGCAGTATTCTTGGACCTGAGCTCGTCCAAGAGACCACTGATAAGGTGAAACTGATCAGCGAGAGACTGAAGACGGCCCAGAGTAGATAGAAGAGCTATGCTGATCGGAGGAGAGATTTTGAGTTTGCTGTTCGTTATCATGTCTTCCTCAAGGTGTCTCCGATGAATGAGGTTATGCGCTTCGGCCGCAAAGGGAAGTTTACTCCAAGGTACGTTGGACCATTTCAAGTGCTTGAGCGCATCGGACGAGTGGCATATAGAGTAGCTCTACCAACGCAGCTTTTGGCTATACAGGATGTATTCCATGTGTCACTCTTGCGGAAGTATGAGCCCGACCCGTCACATGTTCTATATTTGTAATGACCTAAAACCTTTAAATTTATTTTCCCTTAAATAATTATTTAATTTGCAATTTTAATTGCTTTATTTACATAAGGTAGTGTGCTTTATTTAAGGTGAGGGTGTTTTCGTAATTAAGGACCCTTAGTTAGTGGCGTTTTTGTGATTTAGTTTTCTCTTTGGGGTGAGCTTTGTAATAAGCTTTCTCCCCAACGGTTTCGAACGCACGAAGGGGCGTGGAACCAGTTGTGGGAGATGTGGCTTGGACGTGGTGAAGTGGGAGAGAAAGTGGAGACTCCCATCCCTATTTCTCTAACCCATTCTTCCTTCCTTGTTTGTGTTAGCAAAACTTAGAGAAGAAATTTGAGAGAGAATCCATAAAGGAAGAGGAAGAGGAAGAGGAGAAGGCTATGAAATCTGAATTCTTGTTTCAGATTAGAGGAAGAGGATAATTCCCAATTCGTCTAGTGGTTACTCGAATCCAAAACAAGTAAGTAGATTATCCGGTCAACGTCTTACTCGTTTTAAATGATGATATATTTGATTTCATTGTTAATGACATGATTTCTGTTTTGGCATGATCGATTTTGTTGTTTGCGGAATATATGAGTTAATCTTTGAGGAATTATACCATTTGTGTTAGGATAATCTTGAAGTAATGAATTTCCACGTTATTAAACCGGATTTGGTTGAATCATGTGAATTGTAATTTCTGCATATCAAATTTTATATAAGTTCATGAATTTTACTGAATTACAAAATATTGGTAATCGATTCATGATTTGGTGTTTAAGATGATTTCCATATGTTCAATGTGTTTGGTTTTAGATAGGAATTATCAAATAATCCTACAGAAGTTATGTTAGTAGACTCTCGTTATAAGAACCCACAAAAAAAAACAGAGTAGCAGTAGCCTCTGTGTTACTGTCTGGAGACAGTCGATCGAGCGCAATGGATGTGCGATCGAGCACAAAGTACGATCCATCATAGTGTTGCGATCGATCGTAATGCGATCGAGCGCAGTGCAATTGCGATCCAGCGCAATTGCACAGAGACAGAATGCCTGGTGTGGGATAAGTGACGGTTTTGATGTCTTTTGGTTTGGGCATATCTGGTACTTATTGATGGGATCAAATGGGGTCTAGGGTCGATTACCTGCAATGACTGTAACCCACTTGTTGTCCTTAACTTTTGCTAACCAACTAGACACACTCCTCAGTCGGTCCCCACATAGGAAATTTGAGATGATGAATCCTTTTGTGTACGACTATGTTTTGCATCATAGGGATGTGTATAATCGGTGCCAGTGGATTATTCACGTGTACGGGCACGTGAATAGCTTCTGAGGGGATCTATCATCCGTGTCCCATAGGAGAGGACATTCATACTATATTCATGTGAAATGTTAAGTGAGCCCCGTTGGTGGGAAAGACAAGCTTGCCTAATCCTGTGGGTTGAAAATCCTACAGAATAAGTTATGAATCATAGTTGGTTCATAGGGTCTACCGAACCTTGAGAATTGTACACTCTAAATCAGCATATAGTGGGCTTCAAACCATGGGTTTAGCCTGGATCGGAGACGGGGTAGCCGGATGCTCCTGGGACACAGATCCCGAAACCTTCACGAAGCTGCAAAAGGGACACTTAACATATCATATAAATTTAGGCATAAACCATATTACATTGCATTTCTTAATTGAGCATAAATTAGGTCATCTGATTGTCATTCTTGCATCATATTCATGTCATATCACATGCTATTGATTTCTGTTGTTATTAGTGTTTGATCTTGGGTTTTCTAGTCGTTTATGATGATGTGGATGATGACTGGATCATGCTTGCTGAGTATTCAAAACTCACACGACTTTCATGTTGCAGGTCGATTTAGAGCATAGGACGTATGTTGCTTTAATTTCTGTTTACTTATTTCTTCTGTTGTTGAATGTTGTAATAAGGCTTGGCTGAAGCCAGTTGACTCATTGAATTCATTTTTTTATTATATTTTATGGAATAATTTTGTCTTGCTTCCGCTACTCTATTATAATCAATTGAGATCGTTATCTTAAGCCGAGTTATGACACTGAAATTCGCAATCCAGAAACCGATCCCGAAGGTCTCACCTCGAGATCCGTGCCATCCCACCTTGGGATTCTGGCATCGGGATCCGGGGTGTGACAGATTGGTATCAGAGCTGAAGGTTTTTCATTGAGTAAAGTTATTTAGACTAGAGAACTTAGGACTCACATAGAGACCAGAGTTAGGATGGAGGAACTTAGAAATCAAATTTTAGGTTGTGTGTTGATTGATTTGTATGTGAACATATGCATGCGAACATTAGGATAGATGGAGTGTGTTACGGTAAGTAACTATGAACTTATCATATTGAGTTGTGGTGACCTACGTGGGCGAGTGTGTCGTGAGCGGGCCGGAGGGGCTGGCAGGCTTCGGGTTGGACTAACCCACATCGCCTAGGCTAGGGAATGTGATGTACTTATATGTATATTTACACCTTGCTATGATATAACGCGTTCAGAGGCCTAATGGTGTCTCAAGGGAACAAAACCTTGAGTGGGCGAGGAGGTCGCAAGTTTGACTCCTGGCAACTACAAAGAGGGCAATATTATTGTGGGAGGGGCAATGCTACACTGTGATGTGCATCCTTGATCCCAAATAACATGTTAGACTTACATTTACCTTGGTGGTCTGTTATGACTTAAATGGACAAAAGGTATGGAAGGACCACTAGAAGCTTCAACCTATTTGAGTGGGACCAACTTAGAATTGATCGGTACACCTGTTACCACTGACTAAACAACCGATCAACAGTGCAGTGTGAGGGTGGTTTTTGATCAACTATGTGATTGATGTTTAGGGTGTTTAGTAAATTAATATTAGGTTTGGGATTGGTTAATCCCTATGGAGCACTATTTGTATACTAGCAAACCAAGTATCTTGACCTGTAATCTATAACTTAGTTGATGTGTGAGTTATACCGTAGTACTAGTGTAGAACAGTAAGTTGAGTGATTAGACTTGTTGAGAGTCTAAATTGATGTTGTAGAATGGTGTAGAGGAGTTGAGTGACTCCCAATTGCCTTGGGAATTCCTTGAGAGGAAATATGAAATGTGAAATACTTGGAATAACTGAACTAGGGTTAAGCCGACTAGTGACAATAATGTTAGTGCTTATGGACTTGTGTGGGTCACCTAATGAGCTTAAGGCTATATACATATGTTCAAAATTGATGCAAATAGTAAGGAAAACTGAAAAGTGAGATAACTAATGTTGTGTGGGTATAACATGAGTTGATACCGATGTTAACTACTAAGATAATAACAATGAACGCTAAGTGCATTGTATTTTTAAACCCTTAATGTATGTGGTTTCTTTGATGATATGTCACGTGCTTGCTTGGTAAATTGTTGTATGGAGGCTCTTAGAGGGGTGCTGAAATTACTTTATTAATTGTAGATGGCCGAAGAACGTAAGGGAGTAGTTGAGAAGACTCGTCTTTCAAGGATGGAATGAATTCCTTACTGACAGGTCTACATAAGATACTGGGAGATAAGGAGGAACTGATTCAAGGAGAACAGAAGAGGAGACAAAACACATTAGGAGATGAGAATGTGAATCAGAAAAATAGAGATGAGAGTGAGACTTTAAGACCTAAGGAACTAAAGAGAAATAGTTATCTTACAGACTGCCTAGGGAGACATGTGCATGGTGAAAGTGTTTTAATAACATCTTGTTTAATTGATTATATGTTACTATTGCATGAATTTATGTGAAGTTAGTATGGGTATGATGAACTATGAAGGCATGCTAAGTTTGAGAATTCCATGATTGAAACATAACGGATAGTTGTGATATGTAAACTAGTGAAACCTAGGAATCATATTGGTAAATTGTGTGCGAACTTACTGACTTCTTGAGTGCTGAACTGGACGTATGTGTAGGTATGTAGGACCATGTAGTAACCTAAGTATGCAATGTACACGTCTGTGTAAATTCCTTAATTACCATTTTATTGTATGAATTAATATGATGTGATGATGTATGCTCAAACTCGTATTAGGTTGTGAAATGTCATAACCAAGCATAATTGGACAAGAAATACATAATGGATTTAAATCATGTACAAGGTTATATGATAGAATTACGAACTGTTAATCTTCATACGCTGTATGTGTTGAATGAGTAGATGCCATGCATCATTTCTTCAAGATAAGTTGGGTATGTGATAGCTAGGATAATTACTGGAGATTCATGTGTCATGACATTGATATGAGATACGATACTGTTAAGTGACGCTGAAATTTTTGAATGAGAATATGACTAATTGACGATCTAGTATGTTACTAGATGCTAATATCTATTATTAGAATGAGGTTAATGGTGAATGCTATTACCTAGTACAAAAATCTGTTTGATATGATTTTGATTAAGATATGAGTTTTATTCGAAATGTGATTAAGTGTGTTTAAGTTTATGGAGAGAAACTGATGTGGCTGTGTAAGAAGTAGTCCTGTATTACACGTGAGGTTTGAGAATTTGATTACCTCATCTCTAGGCTAAGAAGATTGTCCAGTAATGATTTAAATTTGATAAATATTTGATACGTACAATCTTTGCAAGATAAGAAGAGGAGTGAGATAAGATTTCACTATTAGTTGAACATAGAATTGGAACAACCTTAATTTCCAGAATGAAAATCTTTTAAGGGGGGTAGGTTGTAATGACCTAAAACCTTTAAATTTATTTTCCCTTAACTAATTAATTAATTAGAAATTTTAATTGTTTTATGTACATAAGGTAGTGTGTTTTATTTAAGGTGAGGGTGTTTTCGTAATTAAGGACCCTTAGTTAGTGGCCTTTTTGTGATTAGGTTTTCTCTTTGGGGTGAGCTTTGTAATAAGCTTTCTCCCCAATGGTTTTGAACGCACAAAGGGGCGTGGAACCAGTCTTGGGAGACGTGGTTTGGACGTCGTGATGTGGGAGAGAAAGTGGGGACTCCCATCCCTATTTCTCTAACCCATTCTTCCTTCCTTGTTTGTGTTAGCAAAACTAAGAGAAGAAATTGGAGAGAGAATCCATAGAGGAAGGGGAATAGGAAGAGGACAAGGCTGTGAAATCTAAATTCTTGTTTCAGATTTGAGGAAGAGGAGAATTCCCAATTCGTCTAACGGTTACTTGAATCCAAAACATGTAACTAGATTATCCGGTCTACGTCTTATTCGTTTTAAATGATGATATATTTAATTTAATTGTTAAAGACATGATTTCTATTTTGGCATGATCGATTTCGTTGTTTGCAGAATATATGAGTTAATCTCTGAGGAATTATACCATTTGTGTTTGGATAATCTTGAAGTAATGAATTTCGACATTATTAAACCATATTTGGTTGAATCATGTGAATTATAATTTCTGCATATCAGATTTCATAAAAGTTCATGAATTTTACTGAATTACATAATATTGGTAATCGAGTCATGATTTGGTGTTTAACATGATTTCCATATGTTCAATGTGTTTGGTTTTACATAGGAATTATCAAATAATCCTATAAAAGTTCTGTTAGTAGACTCTGGTTATACGAACACAGGAAAACAAAACAGAGTACCAGTAACCTCTGTGTTACTGTCAGTAGACAGTCTATCGAGAGCAACAGTTGTGCGATCAAGTGCAAAGTGCGATCGATCGTAATGCGATCGAGCGCAGTGCAATTGAGATCCAGCGCAATTGCACAGAGACAGAATGCCTAGCGTGGACTAAGTGAGGATTTGGATGTCTTTTGGTTTGGGCTTATATGGTACTTGTTGATGGGATCAAGTGCGGTCTAGGGTCGAGTACCTGCAATGACTGTAACCCACTTATTGTCCTTAACTTTTGCTAACCAACTAGACACACTCCTCAGTCGGTTCCCACATAGGAAATTAGAGATGATGAATCATTTTGTGTACGACTATGTTCTGCATCATAGGGATGTGTATGATGGGTGCTAGTGGATTATTCACGTGTATGGGCAGGTGAATAGCTTCTGAGGGGATCTACCAGTCGTGTCCCATAGGAGAGGGCATTCATACTAAATTCATGTGAAATGTTAAGTGAGCTCGGTTGGTGGGAAAGACAAGGTTGCCTAATCCGATGGGTTGAAAGTCCTGCAGAATAAGTTATGAATTATAGTTGGTTC
>JAUPMG010190701.1:0-10200 GCA_031762675.1 Pachysandra terminalis
CTCACCACCACTCCCCCACCACCCCACCACCACCCCACCCCACACCCTCACCACCACCACCCCCCCACTACAACCACCACCACCCCACCACCACCACCACATGCATGGATATGATGTTGTAATCCATGCTATATGGCTAACAGAAAAAATTGACTAATTTTTATTTTGGTTTTCTTTACACAACCAAGAGAAACCATTTTCTTTATAATGTTCTCTCAAATTTTCTCTATCTAACCAAACAGTTGAAAGTAATGTATTTTCTTTTCTTTTCTTTTCTCTTTCTTTTTTCCTTTCTTTTCTTTTCTTCTGAAATCCAGGGTTCCAAACACAACCAAAAGCTTAACTACTAGAGAAGCTATTACAGGTTCCATATGATAGAACCTACTAGAAGCTCAATATGAGAGCTTGGCTAGCCACATGGTAATATTAACAAGGTAATAAAAAGCCTAGTTCACTAAATGCTTATACACTGGTTAATCATTCTATTAAGTGGACAAAGTACCCTCTGAGTGTGATTAACAAAATCCATTAAGTTTAATTACAACGCTAGCATACCTAATGGAGTTGCTTTGTAGTTTGAATAAATACAAACAGGCTTAAAAGGATAACATACCCAGTGGATTAAAAGGAAGGAAATGAATGATTTTACAACTTCCTCAAACGGACCTCTGTGCATGAACCTCTTATTTTTTAGGGTTCTTGATACCAATGTCCTCAGTGATTACATTTATGGGGCAAAGGCACGCCCACAGATTGTGTTTCTCACAAAGGTTTTGTGTTCTTGCCTATTGTTATTTTGTGTTAGACCAATCTTATCAATAGAAATTAAATAAATTCAAACAAAAAAATAGGTTGACCTTTTGTATATTCTTCCCTTGAACTTTACTTCTTTCCTCTATAAAGGCCACATTTTCAGTGTCTGCTTTATCATGTGCTTTCTGTTCTTCCTCCATTCTTCAAGCTCATCTTAGGACAGATTCTTTGTTAGTCTCACAGTTCACTGGCCATGGATGGTGAGATAGTTGCCTCATCAGAAACTATCAAGGATGATATAAGAATTTTGGTCGTGGATGACGATACTACATGCCTTGATGTTATAGCAAGGAAGCTTAAAACATGTCAATATGAAGGTATATATCTAATGTAGATTTCATGTTTGTCTCTGTTCGATTCATAGTCGACAAAGTACAAATCCCATTAAGATCATCTCTTTGTGTGTACTTTTAATTTGTTTCAAGATTTTTTTTTTCCAATTTCAGGAGATATTGCAGTGGGAAGTAAAATTAGAGGTTTTATTAAACTAAATAGTGGAGAAGAATTCATGTCTAGCTTTATTTTGGAAAGACTGAAACATTTAACTATTTTTTCTTCTTTTCTTTTTGTATATAAAAACATAAGATCCTTTCTATTTTTCTAATATAGTGGATATCTTTTCTTTCTTTCTTTTTTTTTTTCTTCTTTTTTATCTTTTCATTGGAATCCTCACTTTTTTGGAGTTCAAAACCAATGATATCACTGTTAAGCACCAATTACTCTAGAAGCTCAAGCCGTTTGAGAAAGGTACAACAATGTATATCAAATGGTTCAATACCCTCCCGCACGTGCGGGCTTCGCACGGGAGCAACACATTTGTGGGAGAACACAGGGCACATATAGGTCCCTGGGATTTGATCACATGACCTCCCGCTCTGATACCATGTTAAACACCGTTTGCTCTAAAAGGTTAAGCTATTAGAGAAAGGTAAAAACAATGTATATCAAATGGTTCAATAATCACTTCTATGTTGGAGTTTACAAACTAGCGTCATCTTTTAGTTTCTTTTTTAATTTTCCCCCTTTATTTTTCCAAGTTATTAGCCAGTTGAATACACATTAATGAATGTTTTAATAATTGTTTCCGAAGATATATACGGTGTCTGCAAAAATAGATTTCTCATGGGTCACTTTGTATATTTACTGATTCTTATACAATAAAAAGTTAGGGTTAGGTCAAGATAATGGAAGCTGGCATGTATTTACATGGAGTTTGAACAGCTTTGATAACACATGTCTTTCTATTTTGTGATCTAGAAAGAATTTCCATGAAAACCAATTTTAGATTTTCCTATCAAAACACTAATACTCAAGAATGAGAAAGAATACATCCAGCAGTACCTTTAGCCTCTTTAAATTTGTACACAAATGTAGTATGTTCCTTTGATCATAAATTCTTTCTCATAGATTCATTGTTTTGCATTATCAGTTTGACTACTAAGAAAGCATACGAAGGTCTAGAGCTTCTTCGGGAGAGTGAACCCACGTTCAACCTCGTTCTTACTGATGTTCATATGCCTGAAATGGATGGATTTGAGCTCCTTGAAAAGATTCAAGAGGAGTTTGATGTGCCCGTTGTAAGTGAGTGTCGTCCCTCGAGTCAGATTTCGCGCTATTTTCATTTTTCTCGTTTGCGCTTGTTTAATTCCTTTATGGTAATTATTTCTTAATTAATGCCTTTCATCTTGTATTGCAGTGATGTCTGGTGATAATAATGAGAGTGTTTTGTTAAGAGCTCTAGAATGTGGGGCTGCATTTTACGTTGTGAAACCTTTAACCATGAGTGATATTAGAAACATTTGGCAGTTTGCTTTCATGATGAAGAATGAGAATACTAGGGCATCGGAGAAAAGCGGGAACATTTAAGGTGGATCAACACCTAAGAAGGGATTCGAGGAGGATATGGAAGGCATGTCCTCGGTGAATCAAGATAACTCGAAGCAGCAAGGATCCAAGAAAAAGGTGATCAAGAAAAGCGATGAAGAGGAGGAAGACAAAGATGATTCCGCCAACGAAAGGAAGGAAAGGTTGATTTGGAGTAAAGGACTCCACCAACTCTTCGTCGACGCCGTTAACACATTAGGCATTGATAGTAAGAAATCTCTTGGTTTTAGTTCAAATCTCATGTTTTGTCTTACCTATTTTTTAATCATGCTTTGAGATAGTGTGTATATACTAATGATAGTTATGGTGGCCATCTTCTTTCACTCGTTTCCTTTCCAGAGGCGGTTCCGAAGAAAATAGTTGAGCTGATGAATGTCCCCGAACTAAAGAGGGAAAATGTCGCGAGTCATTTACAGGTTTGTCTTTAGATTGCTTGTAGGATCTTCATGAGTTTTTCCCTATATATGTATACTGTTTCTCACATTCTTCTTCATCTTCTTGATCTTATTCTTCTTTTTTGGTGTTTGAAATTACTAAATTAAATTACAAGACCCTTCAGATTGAGCAAGACTGAATCCCAAACTACTAAATAAAGACGATACACAATCCAGGCATTTAAGGTATAAGACCACCAAATCTTTAGGTGAAGATGAACCAAGACTTGTGGAGAACATTCCCAGTTTCCAATCATACAGTTGCATATCTAACTTCAAATGGTTTTATTCAAATTGCAGATCTACTATTTTATTTAGAATAATTGTAGTCAAGCTTTATTTCCTCCTTATTGATTCTCTGTATGGCATTGTATAATGATTTGAGATTTACTGAATCACCATTACTTTCGGTCTTATGAAGATTACACACATACACACACACACACACATATTTACAAAAAACAATATGATGAACCGATGAAAGTGTAATTTTCGCGATAGAATTTCTCCTCTTCTCATCCAATTCAAAAAGTTATAAGAACATGACTATTTAATGTTCATCAAAATGATTGTAACAATTTTTAAGTGAATTTGTGTAATTTAGTTTAAACTATTTATGATATTAGTAAGCTTGTATGTGATTGTAGTGATAAGATTGCATTATCATGATTTCAACTCTTTACACCATAGAAATTTTCGATTTCTTCGAAACATTCTCTAGATTAATTACATACCTAATAGTGGAATTCTTCCGATTTTGCAGAAGTACCGTATCTTCTTGAAACGAGAACAGGTATCGAGCCGATCTTCTGAACCAACTCTTGGAAGGACCTTAACCATTGGGGCTCTTACGTCCGGCCAGTACCCTTCGTCGGCACTCAACCCACAACAAGGACTGCCTCAATTTCGATATCAACCGGGTTTTAATGGAGGCAGCCTTCACAATCTTAATGCTCCAGCTCCCATGCTTTCCTGTCATCCACGCTTCTTTAATCAGGGAGCACAGGCTAGCACCGTTATGTCTCAACTGATCTATGGACAACAGCTTCAATCGAGCAATCCATTGTTTGGAACTGCCACGGCATCATCATCTTCTTCAAATCCAAGAACTGGTGTTAATTACTTCGGTTTTGGAAAGGAACCACAACAAGTCCAAACATCCTCGTTCGTTGGGGATGCTTCGAGGGGCAGCCTGATTAAAGGTAGAGATACAATTCGGATTAGCGACGAACAGCCACCTCAAGGGAGATCGGCAAATTTTTCCCGTGGTCCAGTTCATAATAACTTCAACAATACTCCAAGAGTTGAGAATAGAGGATATTCTTACAAAGATTTCAATGAGTTCCCAAAGATTAATTACAGTACAAATAGTAGTTATGCTGGAATTCAAATGACTAGTAATGGGGAGCTGGTTGGATTCGGTCAGACCGGAACGATCCGTGGACAGCCATCGAAAGATATCGAATACAGCAACAACCTTTTAAATGAGATTTTCAAGGGAAAGAAGACAGCTAACACTGCAGCAGCCAGTTCTAGTTATGCTTCCCAAGGAGCATCATCTTCTCAAGGTTTTGCAAACGCGGATTATTTCTTCCCAACCAATTTTGTGCAACCACCACCACCACTACCACCTCCACCACGTTTTGCGAACGCGGATTGTTTCTTCCCGACTAATTTCATGCAACCACCACCACCACCACCACTGCAACAAAAATGGGGAGACAATTACAGTATGGGAGATGGTAGTCTGCTTGATCTGATAAAAAGATGCTCTACCTTTGAAAACATCTCCATTCCCCAACAGTTCGACGAGGTTGATTTCGGCAATTTATTTGCCAATCAGGTTATCAAATTCCCGGATCAGGCATGCTTATCAATGCTTACTTCATTAATTTGAAGAATGATTTTCATTATCTATAAATGAACTGTTTCATATAATATACTGATAGATCTTAATCTTCCTCATTAAATATTGGTTTTGATGTTTGTAGGCACAAGGTGGTTCCGAGGAATTCGGCGGCCCCAACGTCAATATCAACTGATCATATGAGGTGTGGATGGCAACTCTCCAGCAATCTAAATTCAGCCACGAGGAAGCTTCTGTTACTATAACTGGAGTCTAATAGTAGTAGTTTTTTTGAATTTACAGTTGTAGTTTAAACAAACTTGTTTGGATTGGAAATTTCTATAGCCTTTTGAGTTTGTGTAGGATATTTTCATCTGCAATTAGGGTTTTTATTAAATTTTAATTAGGGTTTGCTTTAGAATACTTTCTGTGTGTTTGGTCTGTGCTAGACACTAAATTTGATTTTATATCACATGGGATTTAACAAGATGATCTCTTATTCATTCATAATTTTCTTAATACTTTCCTCATGGATTGATTGTAAACACACACACATATATATAAATATATATATATATAGTTTTCAATAGATTGATGATGATGCTTGTGGTAAGAAGTTTAGGAAGGGTTTATTCTCATATTGTGTGGGATATGTTTACCTGTCCAATTAAAAAAGGTCATATCTAGGGTTTTTAAAACCCTAGATTTCTCTCTATAATAAGAGCAGGAAAAGATATCTTGTAATTTCTGCTTTGATTTGATTTTTAAAGCTTGTGATTAAGAGATATAAAAATGCTTTGTTTCTTTACTTTTCAGATAGCTTTCAAGTCAAAATTTTGACCTTTCCAACTACGTAGTTGACCATTTAATATCTTGCATGCGAATGGTATCATCTAAGAAGTGAACCCTAATTGATGTAAGGGTCTGTTTGCGAACGAGGGTAGATACTGTTTTTTATTTGGTTTGAATTCCGAAAAGTAAATATCATGTCACATTCATTGTATACAGTAAGTTCGGTCTAGGGGTGTACAAATGGGCCGGATCGCGTGTGTTGATCCAGCCCGATACAATTTGATCCGTGCCAATGCACGGCATTAGGGATGGAATGGGATGAGTTTTGACAAACCCTAACCTGTCCCTGAAGGAGCCCCCTAATACCAAACCCGCTCCTAACCCTATTAGGGCGGTAGCGGGTGGGGCAGGTTCAGTTACAAGATTTATTTTTTTAAATAAATGTTTGTAGGTTAAGTATTTAACTTTATAAACATAATTGCTTATAAAATATATATCTATACACAAAATATATATTTAAAATATAGGTGAATGGCAATGGATTGGGTTGAGCCAACCCCTACACGGCATAGTACGGTTCATCTTGGGTAGGCATGATAGGCTTTATAGTAACCATGCTATGCCTGGGTTCATGACCCACGACACGGCATGGTCCGGACAGGGGACACGATTGGATTTTGGCCATATTAAAGGCCCAGCACGACTCGACACGGTACGATAATAACCGTACTTCATGCCAAGCCTACGGACCTAAAGTTAGACGCGGTACGAGCCTTATCGTGCCGGGCAGGCAGGCGCGGCCCATTTGTACACCCTTAGTTTCGTCTATAAACACAATCCCAAAACTAAAATACACAGTGACAACCGTTTCACTCCCGCCACACACTTCCTCCAACTGTTTGTGGCAAGTACTCACCGGAGCTAAAGATTAAACAATGCTTTTGCGCGTTCATCCATTCCCGCCAATTTCTAATCCGACGACGACGAATCGGCGCGTAGAAGTTTCGCTCTCGGCGCGTAATAACAGTAAAAGCCATCGAAGAAGCTTTTCCGTGGCGAACACTAGAAGTGAAGACGACTACCACGCCACTCTCAAAGCTCTTAAATCTCGAGGCCGTACACCGAGGAAGTCTCTGGGTCAGGTATCGTCAATTTCATCCAAATCTGTAGAAATTTGATTGAGTTATTTTGTCGAACATGTGAAAGTAGCTTCTGATGTTCTTCTGTGATGTCGGATTCTGCAGCATTACATGTTGAATTCTTCCATTAATGAACAGCTTGCGAGTGCCGGTGATGTTAGAGATGGAGATTTGGTCTTAGAAATAGGTCCTGGAACTGGTTCTCTGACTAATGTTCTTATAAATTCTGGTGCGACCGTTCTTGCAATAGAAAAGGTTTGTGGATTTATTTTATTTGTAGCTTCAGCTTGAAATGCTTTTAATCGTGTTCTTTCTATTTTATGATTCCGATGACAAGATTGATAAGATATTTGAGCATCTATCTTCTCTGATGTTAGTTAGAAGAAAAGAATTTGGATAAAATTCTAAAATTCTGTTGAAATAATTCATGTCTTGAAGAGGAATTGTTTTTAATAGGTTGGAGTTTCGAAACTTCTTGAAATCGGAGAACAAATGGATACAAATTTGGCAAAATTGAAAACCTAACGTGCGCTTTCTATTGCATGATTCCGATGAGAAGTTTGATAAGATATTTGAGCATTTATCTTTTCTGATGTTAGTTCGAAGAAAAGAATTTGGAAAATTCTAAAACTCTGTTGAAACAATGCAAATCTTGAAGAGGAATTGCTTTAAATGGATTGAAGTTACGAAACTGCTCGAAATCAGAGAAATAGTGGATAAAAATTTGGCGGAATTGAAAACCTAACTGAAGATGGAAGTATCTTTTGTAATCCTTGTTGTCTAATTTATATTGCATTTTTATGAATTGTAGGATCCACACATGGCTGCACACGTGAGAGAGCGATTTGCAAGTACAGATCAGTTAATGGTAATCTTTCTATTTTGTTCTAAGTCAAATTTCAGAAACTTTAAACTTAAGGCAAGTCACTAATTTAAAATTATTCATTAAGCTCTTTAATGAAGAAATCTCATTCACAGCTAACCATATATTCTTATTGGAATTATAACTAGAACAATACGAAGTCGAGGTTTTCTATGGGCTTGTTGTCCCACATAATCCTTTCATGTTACAATCTTCAATTGTTATGATATATAGCAAACATTTTTGTCAATGTTATGCACTTATACTTTTTTACTTTGATGTTGTGTTATCATGTAAGAAGTAATAACTGTGTAATTTGGCCTTGTCAACTCTCAAACTACTTTTTTTTTTTTTACTATTTATTTTTAACATTTGAGTTGTCTGGCGTTTGGAGTATTTAAAAAACAAAAGGGAAGAATCCTTTTAGTGTTTTCTGGGGTGGATATAGAGGAATAATGATGTGGAACCTAGCTCTTTTATATTTTCAAAGCATCTTGTGAAGGCCTGCTTGAAGTTGGAATAAACTTTTTCAAAGGTTAGGCTTTGCCATCTGCAAAGAGTTCATTTCTTGTAGCTTTCATGATCCAATTGATTTTACTTTAGATCTTTTTGAGCATGTTTATATTTTGGATCACTTTTTTACCTATTTAAAAAGTGTTACATATTTCTTTCTATAGATTTTTGTTTGAGAAAAGGGAACCTACAGATTTTCTCTGTACATTGAGAATTTTTTCCCCTCAATCTTGTATCATTTCTAGTAATCCCTTGTACGGATTGGATATATATTATCAATTTTAGACAAAATCATTAGTCTAGATGTACATTTATTGGATAGATGGTGTTCTTTATTCTTACTAACAAACACTTGGTGAAAATTATCTCAAGATCTTCAATTGATGTAGGTTTTGCAAGAGGACTTCACAAAATGTCACATAAGGTCTCATTTTATCTCAATTTTGGAAAGTAGAAAGTTGTTGGGGACAATGCCAAGGTTTGCAAAAGTAAGAACTCTGTAACTTATATATATGCATGACTGTACTTCCTTTGTAGTTTTGTCTCCAAGTAGCCCTAGTCTTGGGATTGTTGTTTATTATTATTTTTTCTAATACTATGCAGTTCCTAAATTAAAAATAAAGAAATAAATAAAGGGAACAAGATTTGCAAATATAAGAACCCTACTTCATGTCTATATGCTTTGTCACTGATTTCATATGCAGGATCTTCTTGAATGTAGTTAGTTTTGCTTGTAGCAAATGCATTAATTCCTAGCAAATAATGATGCTAAGCCAAGCAACCCAAAAATACAACTTACTAGACATGTAGAACTGATGTACATAGAAAGTATAAGGAGACTTTGGACCTTACAAGTCAAATCATTGAAAGCTAGACGGTTTACTGGACTTTTTGGCTGCTTATTATTGACTAACCTTTTGATTTTACATTAATTTGATTTTTGGATTCTAACTTCTGCATAATCAGTGTTTGAAATGTCGCGAAATGTCACTGACATGTCGCCCAAAATGGACTGGGTGACATAAGATATTAGAAGAAATCGCCTTATGTCGATTTTCCCTGGTGTCGCAGACATGTCGCGATATGCCTGTGACATGTCGCCGACTTAAAGAAAATTTCGCAACCTAAATAATCTATTTTAGGGATTTGTTTGCAGGTAGTCTCCAATATACCTTTCAATATAAGTACTGATGTGGTGAAGCAGCTTCTTCCAATGGGTGACATTTTTTCTGAGGTTGTCCTCTTACTCCAGGTTGGTATTGTTGGCTTGCTGGCTTTTAATCCATTTGTATTATATAAATTCATTTCATCCCTGTTGAGCCATTTTATTAATTTTTAATTAACCTCTAATAGGTATTCTATTGATGGAAACAGTTTGAGCTTGCTTGGAGTCCTTTCAGTGTCTGTTATGTCAAGTTTTGGTGTATTTTTCTTTTCTCTGGTTAGTCATTCTCATAATGACGAAGTCAATCCTTAGAAATCCTAGAAGGTCAAGTAGGTAAGAATAGAACCATAAGAGACGTGAAACATCCAAAATACCACAACAGTTGAGCACATGAAAAATCATAACCTAATTAATTCTTATGCAGGTTAATTTTTTCAAAGAAATCAAGAGCAATGCTCTTAAAGCCTTTTACGCCCTGCCTTTCCATATTTTTCTTTCTGGGAGTTTTCTTCTGATACACTACCTTTTACATAAAGACCTTAAATCGTGTTTGAAACTATGGTCAATTATGAGATATTTCTAACGCTTGGCATCAACATTTACTATGGCCTTGTGAACTTGCAATGCAAATGCCCTCTTATTTTTTCTACTTCATGCATTTATTGCCAGGTTTCTACCTTATTTCATTGTTCAAAACTTGAAACAAATGAGAGCATTTGGCTTTCAGAACATGTCCTTATTATCAGTCATAT
>JAUPMG010190734.1:0-10199 GCA_031762675.1 Pachysandra terminalis
TGTGTGTGTGTGTGTGTGTATAGATATATATGTTAGGGGTGTCAATTGGTTTGGTTTAAACGGAAAATCGAACAAATCAAACCGAAAAGTTTGGTGTGTTTGTTTTTTTTTTCAATTTGGTTTGATTATGGTTTAGAAAACATAAAACCGAATTAATTCGATTTGATTTTCAGTTAAAGGGTCAAGTAAGTTGAATCGAATCGAACTGAAAAACCAAAGTATACTATATATTTGTACATATATATGTGTGTATGTGTGTTTTATATAAAAAATAGTATTAATTTGGTCAAACCGAACCGAAAACCCAAATATTTCAGTTTCTTTTTCGGTTTGGTTTTGTTTTAATCATTATAGTTCGGTTTGCTTTTCGGTTTTCTAAATCAGTTTGTATTTCGGTTTTTAGTTTAGTGTAATGTAATTCGGTTTAGGTTTGACCACTAAACCGAACCAAACCGACTGAATTACTCCCTTGATTTATGTATACTTATTATATTAGAAGGTAGTTAAACGGGTCAAGAAGGTCATCATGGGTTGGGATGGGCTAGGCTCGATTTACATTTTCGCAACCCATTTGTTAAACATATTGGTACTGTTAAAACTAGTAAATGATTTGATATATCAATCAGATGTTAATTAACTAGATGTCTGAGCAACAAAGGATTCGAATAACCAGACCTGCACTGGCCTAAACCAAAAATTGGTCGTCCAAATGTAGGATTTCCCTTTTAATAGATTCAAAAATAAGAAACAAGAAGGAAATTAGATCAGTCAAGAATGTTTAGAAAGATTATCACATATAAATTTTGAAAGAAGGCGTTTCTCAGATGAACTTAGAAAATTCAGAGTATCCCAAATGAGTCCCCAAAAGTACAGGAGAGGTCCCCCTTTTTGTACACAATTGGTCCTTTTATAGCCAATATTTCCTCAGATCCATCATTTGACCGTTTAAAACGTTTAATCAATACATTCAAAACGTCTTATTAATGTATACAAACATTTTGATTTAAGCATTCAAAATTTCCTATCAGATATAGACAATGTCTAATAAATGTACATGAAACGTTCGATCAAGCATGGATGTGAGGTCCTATAGCAGATAAAGGACACTTATTATGCGTTATGATTTCTGTGATGAATAAGTCCCTTGATGTGTCGTAACCCACAGGGGTTTCAATATGACTTATCTCTTTGGCCCGCAATTCCTGAAAGTCTATATTTATTTTCTCCTATGTTTTATGTAAAGAACCTCGAATTTAGGGTTCTAGAGGGATGATTGGAAGTCAAAGAATGTTCCCTTAAGAATGCAATCCTTAGCATTAACCTGTTACTTTGAATAACTATGTCAAAGTAGTTATTTTGAAAGAAAATTTGAAATATCTAAAATGGCTATCTCGAAAGACAGTTTCGAGATAGCAAGAATGTAATCTAGGAGAAGGATTCAAAATTATGAAATGATAATATTGCATTGATTGTCCGTCGTTTGAGGTAACTACCTCAATCATTGGATTGCTTGTAATTAGGAATTATCCATTTCGAGATGGCTAGCCTTAAGTGACGAATTGGTCTTCTCGAGGTGGCTAGCCTTAGGTTACTTCTCATGAAGTAATTAATATCTTATTTCGCATGTCTTCCTTTAAGAGAAGAACTCATATAAACCTTTGCCGAACAACTTTAAAGGGAATCCCCAAATGGTGAAATGACAAAAGATTATGCATTATATATGAATCTTTGATTGTACAGACTTTGAGGGATTATCCCAACATAGGTGGGCCCTTGAAACATGTCAGTTCGAGGGGTTATCCCAACACAGGTGGGCTCTGGAAGTCTGTTAGTTCGAGGGGTTATCCCAACACATATGGGACTTCGAAGTATGTCAATTTTGAGGGGTTATCCCAACACAGGTGGGCCTTCGAAGTATGTCAGTTCAAGGGGTTCTCGCAACCCAGGTTGGCCCTCGAAGTCTTAGAGTTTGAAGGAGTGTTCCTTGTCGAAGGAAATCCTCGAATGAGTGGGAAACCCACATAATTTTAGAGTTGATCCTGCCAGGTGGCGTACTGCCATTGGATCAATTCAATTTACAAATGTGCTCATCGTCATTAGCCCCTGTGCTTAAAACGTGCTGCTTAGACATGTTGTAAGCACACTACCAAGTAAAAAGAAATTTTCCATGCGCATTAAATGCACGCTTGAGTTGCTATAGTGTATCTTGAGTGCTAAAGTAGCCATCGTTGTGCTTATTTTGTGTAAGACTTATGTCGCATTAAATGCATACAATGAGGTGCTTTTCGGGGATTGCATGGTTCATGCATCATTTTGGGAATGCAAGAAACCACCGTTTGAAATTCTAGGCGGATTATTCATTTCAAAATGAAACATATAAATAAAAAGGTAATTTTAAGGAATTGATTTACCTTGCTATCCATCTTTTCTTGTTTTCTTCGAGTTCGAGCTTTCATCCTTCAAAATATAGAGTTATTTCTGTCATTTTTCTATGTTTCGAAAACTTCATAGCTCTTTTCCCATCCTTATTCATATAATGGCTCCAAAGAGGAAAGCTTGTACGAAGAAGCAAGTCCAAAAAGCACCAGAATCCTCGAGTTCTCATGTAGAATTGGGGGACAATCTGTTCTGGGAAGCATCCAACTGTTGGACTCCTCCTGAAGGAAGAGATGCCGTTGATTTGAGATCCCCCTATTCAAATTCACAAGAAGTAATCGAGAACATCAAGTGTTTTTGGTTGATTCCGTAGTACTTCAAGATCATTCATGGACACTATCCTGTCTCCCCCATGTCTTTAAAATCTCACCTCGGCTTGCCAACTGGTTGGAGATCGTGGTGTAACAGCATCTTGGCCAATCCTATTTATGAGGCCATATGGAAGACCGTGGGATTTAAACGCTCTTGGACCATCCCTGCTGGAGTTATCTCGAGATAATGAAGGCTTTCGTTTTGAGATGGAACCCTCAAACTCATACCTTCATCACAACAGTTGGCGAAATAATCCCAACACCCGAAGATGTACATTCGCTATGTAATCTTCCTGTAGTAGGTATTGTTCACCAAAGGGCCATCAAATTTTCTCGCAGCGAGCATAAGACACAACAAGCTTTGGTTAATAGTCTTCAGCTTTCAAGGAGGAAAGTTGTAATAGGTGCTAAAGATGTTCCAACTTCGAAGCCTCCATCTGAGGGTGATGGTTCTCGACAGACCCTTGAAGGATAGGTCCAATACTTTTGGAGAGAGGAGGTTTCGAAGAAAGGCTCAAATATACTTGAAGTAGTCCCAAGAATTGGTAGGGACATTCCATGTCACACCCCCAAACCCATAGCATGATTCCCTATGTGAGACTGCACGAATCTCGAAGTGCGACCTTCGGGTTCCATTGTTTAAAAGCGGATTGCCATACCAATACCAACAAAAAAATAAAAGTAAATGCTTACCTTTATTAATCAGAATATGCAGAAGCTAAATAAAACGTAAAAGTCCAAATAACCTAGTTTATGGCTTCAGCTGAGTCATGACCACAAAAGAATGTAAACTAACTAACCTATTACAATTCAAATTTCTCAAATCCCTAATCTAGATAATGTAAAAATAGTAAATATAGAGCAGCAAGAAAATCCAATCCGAACAAAGTCCGAGTCCATAGCAAAGTAATCTTGTAACATGAGAAGTTGCGTGAACTTTGAATGCCCAGTAAGTTCATCAAACAGTGCCATCCATCCATTTATGATATTAATAGAGTCAATCTCAAGTCATGAATACAAGCATGCAATATAACAATCAATATAATCAATATAATGAGTTAATGATGATATGAGATGCAATGAATGAGAATGCAGATGTCTAGATGAATGCTCAAACAAGGAATGCAAGATGCTATGCAAGTGAATGAATTAGAAAAATATAGCTTGTTAAGCGCCCCATAACTTCACAAACCAATATATATTACCAGAATTTTGGGCATAGGTCACTAGGAACTACTGGAAGTCCCCTCTTCATTCTGGGCGCTAACCCATGGCAGAAGGTCACCATTGCGCTAATTTAGAGTAGTTGCTACTCTCAGAAGTTCCAACCAAATGCTATCTGAGGAGTGTACGATACTCAAGGTATTCCAACCCGTATAGGAGCTCACAAGCATCCTACCCTATTTTAAGCGAGGATTTCAACCCACAAGGAATGTAGTCAACCTATAGGAATCCTAAATAGGAAACCCTTATTTCCCATCTCCAAGGCATTCTTAATAATCTAAATCAGCCTAACATGCATGTAACAGTTTATAAACAATTACCAAATAAAATTCAATTCAATTACTATCAAGTCCAATGTAATTGGTGGGTGCCAACTACTATGGAACTCCAAGATAAGGTCTATGGTCAATCTTAAGTCCTAAAAGTCAATTGCAAGGTCACCAATGGGTGCCAAAGGCCCTAATTTGCCTAAATTCAATGCTCTGTCGGTACCTCTGCCGGTATACCAGCGGATGCCGACGGTCAATTGTCTGTGATTCGATATATGGGTACTTCGGTACCCTTACTGGTGTACCAATGGATGTCGAAGCCCCTTTTTATGCCTATTTTAGTCGCTGGTCAGTACCCTTGCCGGGTAGCAGTTGGTGTCGAACTGGTGGTAATCTGGGGATTTCCAGATCTCAGGAATTTCATCTCTTTGATCCCCAATTCAATTTTAATCAATTCTTTTGGTCTCTAATCCATAGGTTTTCATACTAAACATGTTAGAACATAACCAAACCTATTTATAACATAGTAAACATGCTTTCATGCAATCAAATCATCAAAATACAATGCAAACACCCAAAAACATGAATATGATCACACGAACTCATAAAAGGATTGCACAGAAAGAATTAACTTACCGATCTAATCTCACCATGGTCTTATTTTCTTCCTCTTTTCCTTAATCTTCCTCCTTTGATCTCTTCCTTTAGTACTGCAACAAAAACTAGGGTTTTGTTTACCAAATCTAAACCCTTTCTCTCTTCTTCTCTTTTCTCTCTCTTAATCTCAGATTTGAATCCAACATTTCCAGCTTTGGGAAGCTAAGGGAATTTTTATGTATTTCCTTTCCCTCCTCGAAAAGCTAATCTAAATACAATTCTCATAGACTATTACTTATGGAATTGAAAGACAAAATCTAAAATAACTAATATTACCCCATCTAGATAGTAATTAGATTAGGGCCCCAAAATAATAACTTTACTTATTAAAATAACCATTATACTAATATAA
Organism: Pachysandra terminalis; assembly: GCA_031762675.1. NCBI lineage: Eukaryota > Viridiplantae > Streptophyta > Magnoliopsida > Buxales > Buxaceae > Pachysandra > Pachysandra terminalis. Next base: position 5,250 of record JAUPMG010190734.1, read on the forward strand.
TCTGCAATTTATATAGTTAGATGCAAATAAAATACCTTATTATAAAATATAAGTTAAGGACTCTTTCTAATAGCGGATCGAGGTCACTACAACCTACCTCCCTTAAAAGAATTTTGTCCCCGAAATTGCGTACCTTAATCCGCGAATAGCTTCGGATAATGCTCCTGAATGTCTTACTCCAACTCCCATGATGCTTCCGATTCACCGTGATGTCCCCATTGAACTTTCACTAAGTGAATGGTCTTGGTTCTCAACACTTGTTCCTTTCGATCCAATATCTTTATCAGTTTCTCTACATAGGATACATCTTCTCTCGACTACAACTCACTCCAATCTAATACGTGTGCTGGGTCTGGTTCATACTTACGTAGTAGTGATACATGGAATAAGTCGTGAACTGCTGCAAGTTATGGTGGCAATGCAACTTTATACGCCATTGGTCTGATGCGCTCTAGTACTTCAAATTGTCCAACGTATCTCAGTGCTAACTTTCATTTCTTGGAGAATCTCATCACTCCCTTCGTAGGAGATACCTTCAAGAATACATGGTCACCAACTCCAAACTCTAGCTCTCTCCTCCTACGATATGCATAGCTCTTCTATCGACCTTGTGCTGATTTCAATCTCTCTCGAATGAGTTTCACTTTAGCTGTTGTCTCGTGTACTAAATCTGGTCCTAGAATAGTGTTCTCTCAAACTTCTGTCTAGCAAATTGGTGAACGACAAGTTCTACTGTATAACGCTTCGAATGGAGCCATGGCAATGCTCGAATCATAATTGTTGTTGAAAGAAAACTCTGCCACAGGTACATGTTCTCCCCAACTACTGCCAAAGTCTATCACGAAAGCTCTAAGCATGTCTTCCAACACTTGGTTCATTCTCTCTGTCTGGCCATCCTTTTGTGGGTGATATGCCGTACTCAAATCTAACTGAGTGCTCATAGCCTTCTGCAATCCTTCCAAAAATCTCGCAGTAAACAAGTAACCTCTATCTATAACAATGCTCACTGGAACGCCATGAAGTTGCACGATATCTCTAACGTATAGTCTCGCGTTCTCCTCGACTGAAGCTGAAATCTTCACTGGTAAGAAGTGGGATGATTTGGTTAACTTGTCCACGATTACCCAAATCGAGTCCATGCTACCTTGTGTCTTCGACAAACCGACTATGAAGGAGTACCACTGGGTACCGCCGTAGGTGCTGCAGGTACTTTCTGCACTGATGGTTCCATCGGTGGAATTGGGGCATGACTCCCTTGATTGGTCACAGTCTGCAACAGCTCCATCATCTTTGCCTGTGCCTCCTCCATATTGTTCATTTGCATTCTCAACATTTCTATTTGATCGTCACAACCGTCAAACTCTTCATCCACTTCCTCGTCATCATGTATCTCGTGTAGGCCAGGAGGGAGATCTTCTTCATGTCTTTCCTCAACCGCTTGGAATGCGAACGGCCCAACTTGTCCCATAGCTTTCGGTCTACCTCTTTGTCTCGGCATTCTTCCAATATTAATCGGTATATGGGAGACTAAATCCCCAACGGACTCGCCAAAATGTAAAGGGGTATTTTTTTGAAAAAGTCACCAACAGTAGTAGTTACCGACTGACAAAAGCCTAAATCGATTACCGACCGTACCCCGTCTTTAGAAGAATCAAAAGAGTAAAGCAAAACAACCGTTTTGAACGACTCAAGTTAGACTATGGGAAATAGTGGGTCAGAGTGTTAAGAGTTCATGATCTCTCTTCAGAGTCGATGTTTAAACGATCTTCCATACTTCTCCTATTATCCCTAGTCTAATGGTGGTTTTAGATTGCACCTGCAACAGGTTGCCTACGTTCCCAAATAGGGATCAAGTCAGACATAGTTCAAGGTCCATTAGAAGAGAAAGGAAAACAACGACCGCTGAATACAGGTCGAGTCAGGTTAAGTGAAATAGTAGCCAAGGTGATAGAAATTGATGAACATAGGTCAGAGCACGTTTTCAGAGCCTAACTCCTTCGGAAAATTCTCCAACCCTGTTCTTGAAGAATGAGCAACAATTTATAATGTTTGGAGAAAGATTACGGATTACTAACAGTGTTAAAATGCTAACCTAGGATAACATGGATCAACTACCCAAATCTCTTAGGTGGACCAATCCCAAGTCGTATTGGAAAATTACATGTTTGCCACTGAAAATCGTGACACAAACATGTAGTTCATGACAAGAGGTTGGTGAGTCAGGTGATATGTCACGCTCATGACCCCGGGATACGGACGATGGCGATCGGTAGTATGAGTGTAATAGAAGTTGTTAAGGCTGTCCAGACTTAGTACTTTCGAGGTTCTCAAACCTTAGTATTTCGGGACCGTATAAATGGAGTGCCAATGTCACGCCCCAAATCCGAGATATAGGATCTCGAGGATTCCAAAGGAATAACCTTAGGATCCACCACGTAGAAACGATATCCAGCCACATAATTAACCACATCCTGGTTAAATCAGAGTCTCAAAATAAAAACATGAACAGTGGAAGTATCACATAAATTCTAAACCAATAGCTCAACTAAAGTCTGTCGAGCTAACACCCACAAAAGTAAATGAAATAATCCATTACAAGTTTCTGCCCACACGACGTCAAACCAAATAAATAAAAACTGAAATAAAAGTATTAAGTGTCTAAAACAAAAGCATCTCCTCTCCAGCCAGCCAGGTCAGACGAACTGATTACCTGTAGAGTTAAGGGTCAACCGAAGCCTCATAGAGAGAGCCAACGAAATTACAACAATTACTTTTATGCATGCATAACAATACAATTAGTTCATGTATTCTAATCACCACTTACTATCAGAGTCATATGTGTATCATGCTTATCATCATACTAAAAATCACATAATAAATATGTATATCGCATTTAACATAATTATCTCTTTTCACATGGAAAATCATAAAACAATCATATTATATCAAGTTAACTATTCACACGATCCCACCATGATAAGTCAAAGGGCACTCATGATCCCATCATGTATTACAACCCAACACTCATAGTCCCACTATGTCAATGCGACCCACATGACCCCATCATGTTCTATACAAAGTCTACATAGTCCCACTATGCCATAGCAAACATACACATGGTCCCACCATGTAACACAAGCATACAAGTATCATAACAATCACATAGTCTCATTATGTTCACAAACAATATCCACATGGTCCCACCCATGCTATGACCAAACATCCACAGGGTCCCACTTTGCTATGACCAACATCCACACGGTCCCACCATGCTACGGCCAATATGACCCAATCACAAAAACAAACTAGTCAAGCAATTCACAAATGGAAATGCACCATAATCAACTCGATCAACATGTGCAATGCAATGCAAGTGTATGATGAAATTATGAGATGACTATGAAGTGCAATGCAATGAAGGGGTAATCAGGCCCAGCCCAATCATATGCTCAATCCAATTCACGACCATATGACCCATCCTTTTAGGGACTTGCACCCATTGTTATTTGTTAGTCTTAGAGATATGTTAATGTGAATGAATTAATTCAATTTTACTGTTTTGTAGGTCTGACAAGGATGAGGAGAATGTCGGCCTAAACCAAGCCACTAGAGCTTCAATTGGATCAAGCTTCAAGAGTTCACAAGAGGAGATGATCAAGGCTAAAAATCCAAGCCTCTCACACCATGAAGATGGAGGAGAAAGTCCATGGAGAAGGCCCAAGTGAAGCCCAGAAAATCCCAGACTGTGCTGTGCGATCAATCGCAGCACAGTAGGATCGATCGCAGTGTGATCGATCGCATGAGCGGTGCGATCGAGCGCACACGTTACAGTAGTAGTTCCGTGTTTGTCAGGAGTTTGGGTCTGTTTGTAAGTAGTCCTCCGCTTCTTTTAGATAACTTTTAGATTGATAAGCTTGTAATATAAGACTTTGAATAGGTGGAAGAGATAATTATGAAACGAATTAGAGTTTGATTTGAATTGAAATTTGAGCTGTTCTTTGTGTTCTTCGCGTTCTTCGCTTGTTCTTCATTTTTCTTGCTTGTTGGAGCGTATGCAGATTGTGGAGATGAACTTCTACATCCCTGTGAAGATCATTCTATCCCTGAGTGGCTAAACTCCCTTGTGAAGTGTTGATGTAAACTCTAGCCTTATTGTTTATGGTTTAATTTCCTGGTGTTTAGGCTTTTTAATTCACTATTTGATAATTAAGAGGATTCACTGAATAAGATTTTAATGTTTAATACTCAAGACTAACAGAACCTACTGGCCCTAGATTTGTTAGGATTGAATCCAAAGTGTTCTTGTTTTCTGTGATTACAAGAATACTAATTATGCAATAGTGTCTAATGACATGATGAGTCTGATAGAATTTGATAGGTCACTCCTAAGGAACACGGGTTGTACTACAAAGTAGATTAGTTAGTGTAGGTCGACAGTCCGTGCCAACCGAAGATGGGTTATACTTATCCTATATGATAGTGTAATTCATGCCTAAGAATTTGATACCTTATGCCTAGAGAAATCGAAGATAGGTTGTGCTTATTCTTAGCATGATACCTTTTGGGGATGTTGTGTGTGCTTCTGGCCACAGAAATCTGTTTTCAGACAGTGAATTAATGCTTAGAATTCTTGAGGTAGCCATATTCAAGGGATTAGAGGGATCATCAATACTCTACTGTTTTCCTTATTGATTGAATAAACTTTACTTTAGTTCAATTTAGTTTTTAGAAATAGATCACAAAATTCCTTTTCTTTGTCTTATTAAATTTATTTAGAATTAATCTGGTAAATTAACAATCAAAACCCCATCAGTCCTTGAGGTTCGGCACTGATGTGTCAATAATAATTAACCACTCGCAATAGGACGAATCATTGTAGGATAGGGCTATTTTGAGGGTGTTGAACCTCAAGGACTGAATGGGTTTAAAGATTGTTAAATTTATCAAATT
>JAUPMG010190745.1:0-10199 GCA_031762675.1 Pachysandra terminalis
TTCTGTACTTATATGGGCATTCCAAGCTCACTGTAACCTCTCATGTTGCAGGTTGATTTAGATTGATCGTCATGCGTAGCAGTTGTAGTTTTTATCATCTTCATTTTGTTTCGCTTTGTTCTGGAGACTTTTAGAAGTATTGTTTTGGGATTTTTATATTTTATTTCGAATGGTTGTAAGGCCCAGTTGAGTGCCGACTTTGATTTGTTAATTTTCATTCATTACTTCCTTATTTCTTTTGTTTAGTTCCACTACTCTGTGATGAATAAAGATTGTGTCTTTATGTTCATCTTATCTTGGATTTTTGTATGGCAATCCGCGGTCCAGGAATGGATCCCGAAGGTCTCATCTTGAGATTCGTGCCATCCCACCTAGGGATTCGGGTCACGGGTTTCGGGGTGTGACAGATGACTTTCGAATCACCAAGGACTCTCAATCTTTGCATGCCCAGCTGCTTGGCCATTATCAATTCAAAAAGCAAAGCCTCATACTCTGCTCTATTATTGGAACATACGAAATCCAGTCTGGAGGAGTAATATAAATGTTGCCCATCACTTGAAGTGAATTCAATTCCAGCTCCTCCTCCATTCGAATTTGATGATCCATCAAATTTCATTTGTCATTCTTGTTCTTCCACAGTTGCAACTTCAAATTCTGCTAATTCTTAATCTTGCACTTTCGAAAAAGCAGCAAGCAAGTCCACAACTGCCTGTCCTTTGATGCTTTTGGGAGTCTCACAAGCAATGTCGAATTCTGACAATTGTAATAACCATTTCGTATATCTCCCAAGTAATACTTGCTGAGATAACAAGTATCTCATTGGATTCGAACGAGTAACAAGAACAGTTAGACATGCCAAGAGATAATGTCTCTACTTTCGAGTTACATGGTATAGGGCCAAACATAATTTGTTTACTTGAGAATACTTTACTTGCGCTCCACGCAAAAGTCTAAAAGTCTGCTAATATAATAAACAGGTTTCTCAATTCCTTCATCATCTTCTTGAGCTAATAATCCACCAATAGCGTCATCTGAGGTAGCCAAATACATTCGAAATGACTTCCCTGGAATTGGTGCAACCATGGTGTGACGATGCTTCAGTAGACTTTTGATGTTTTAAAAGGCTTGTTTACATTCTATAGTCCATATGAATTTTGCTCCCTTTCGAAGTAGCACCAAGAAAGGAGATATGTATGTTGAAAGACCTATAATGAATCTTCGAATATATGAAACTCTCCCAAGAAAATACTTTAATTGCTTCTAATTCATAGGAGGAGTCATTTCAAGAATAGCCTTTGATTTCGTAGGATCCAGATCAATTCCTTGTATGTGAACAACAAAGCCAAGGAACTTGCCGGCAGTAACCCCAAAAGCACACTTTGCAGGGTTCATTCTATACTTGTAATTTTTGCAACGTTCGAAGACTCTCTGTAGAACTTCGGGATGTTGGGAATGATCTTTAGACTTCACCACATTGTCATCTACATAATCTTCCACTTCTTTATGTATCATGCAATGGAAAATTGTGGTCATTACTCTCTGATAAGTTGCTCCAGCATTTTTCAATCCAAAAGGCATCACTGTATAGTGAAAATTACCTAGAGGAGTTCAAAATGTCGTGTGTTGAGCATCCATATGGTGCATCTTGATCTGATTATATCCACTATAACCGTCCATGCCGTGTGTTGAGCATCCATATGGTTCAAAATGAGAAGATTCATGTTTGGTAATGGGAATTCATCTTTATGACTTGCTTTGTTGAGAACTCGAAAATCAATGCAGCAACGAATTTCTCCATTCTTCTTCTTTACTGAAACAACATTCGCCAACCAAGTAGGATGGGTATTCGTTTAATGAAACCAGCCTTCAAGAGTTTTTCAATTTCAGCTTTGATTTGTAACTCAATTTCAGTCTTGAAGGTTCGAGGTGGTTGCTTGACTGGTTTTATAGTAGGAGACAGGTGTAGCCTATGTGTGACTAGCTGAGGGTCTACTCTACACATATCATAATAGCACCAAGCAAACACATCTTTATTAGCTTTCAATAATGTTACAAGATTAGCTTTCTCTTCGAGAGACAGGCTAGAATTAATAAAAGTTGTCTTTTTCTCTTCCTCTGGTTCTGATAAATTGACGTCTTCCGGGGTTTTGAGAACAAACTTCTTTACATTATCTTCAAGTTGTTCCAGTGCTTCTTGCAGATCATACTGTACTTCGAACATCTCAACAATTGATAGGATGTCATCACTATCCTCATCACTTGAAATCTCAACATGATAAGCTTGAGGTTCTTGGTCCTTCTCTTTCGAAACAACCTTCAAAAGAGAGTCTTCTTGTCTTATATGATCTGTCTCAGACCAAAGATGATATATGATCCTTCCTTTAGAGGTAACTAACTGAGTACAACGAGCTTTCGAAGCAGGTTGTTCAACAACAACTTCAGACACAGCAGGCCTTTTCTTCTCTTCTTTCTTTTCTTTTTGTTCATTTTTCTTTTCTTCTTTCATTCTTCTTTTCTAAGTTCCGGATTCAGATAAAGGCGTATCCGGATTAGACTGAAGTAATGGCCATGCTTGAAGAGAAATTCCTCGAGGGAGTGAAACTTGACACTCACTTGCAGGTGCAAGCTCATCATACTCTGCGGCGTTTGCAAGGTGGACTTTGAGTTGATCGAAAGGGCACGGGTCCGCAACAAGTTGCACCATTTTACCATTTCGAATGCCTTTACAACATTGATGGTAAGTTGAAGGCAATTTTGCACCTATGAATCCAGGGTCACCCCAACAAGATGTGATATGTTGGTTCACTGTCCAACACATGAAATAGAGTTGGATATCTATATGGTCCAACCTGTAGTTCGAGGGTCAAATGACCAAGAGCATATTGGCTTCGAGCGTCGAAACCATAGATCCTAATCGCTTGAGGGACCATCCTTTCGGATGATACTCCAATAGCCTTCAGAATGCATATTGGAATGGTGTTTAGAGATGACCCATCATCTACTAAGGATCTTCGAATGTCCACGCCCTGGAGAACTGAGTTTAAGGATAGGACTCCTCCATGGTTTTTGTATGAAACTATCATATCTTCTGGTCCAAAAGTTATCAGACCACCCACTGAAATAGTAGTAGCACATTCCTCTTCTGCTTCTTAGAAGGACAGCTTCTAAGCGTATGCTCGAATAGCCGTTTAATCAGATTTCAAAAAGCCTATCTCTCTCATGCTCTCCTCGAGCCTCTGATACTTCAAAAAATCTATCCTTGGACGATAGTCAATCTCGTTCGAGACTTCTGAAACAATATTCACAGCTGGTTCTTTACCTTTATGATTTGGTAAATGATCAGTGTGAATTTTCTTAGGCTGCAATTCGACTTCGCCAAGCTTCACTCGAAGATTATACAATTTTCTAAGGGTATAAAAATCGTAGGTTAATGTCCTACGAATTGGTGAAATCTGCAAAACTTTAGATTACTTTGATCCTTTGCAGAAGGGACTCTTTTTGGCTCAGGAAGCTTGATACAATCATCTTTTACCCAATTATCGAAAATGATGTTGAATTGAGCCAGTGTGCAATCTGGCTCAGGAGGAGGATCTCGAGAATCTTGCTTATTTTCATTCTTTTTCGACTTCTTTGAGGGATATCTTCAATGAGAATAGTCTCATTTTTTTTCCTCTCATTCTTCTTGAAATGCTCGGCATCGAAACATTGAGTTTTCGAGCAACGTCATAAAAGCTAGTGAAGCTTGTAATCTCCAGATTCTCCAGATGAATCCTATATTCGGGAAGAATCCCAATGATGCAATACACGACAGACTGGTCCTCAGCCACTGTTTCTGTGCATGACATTACCAAGTCTCGAAATCGTTTAACATATTCAACAAGGCCTTCAGACTGACCTTGGTGCTCTCTACTTAAATCAATGATGGTATATACTTCTTCAGTAATGTAAAATTTCTTATGAAACAGAGCAACAATGTCCTCCCAGGTATCCAAGGAGCCTGGCTTAAGATTGTTATACCGTGTGTATGCTTTATCCGTCAATGATTTTGAAATTCCCTCAATCAAAGATCATTATTAGAAGCATTGGCCCCCAAGGCTTCAATGAAGCGACTTATGTGCTCTTTCACATTTCCTATTTGACCAGTAAATTTAGGAAATTTTGGACTCACATAGTCCTTGTGGTAAGGTTTACTCAAGAGTGAAGCAGGGTATAGTGGCAATAGTCACTATTAACCCATCAAGCATTTCTAGTTTGTGAATTTTTTAGTAAAAATTCTACCTGCTCAAGGGTAGCAAAAGAAAGAGCAGATGGTGGTAAAGCTGATGAAACAATGGGTGGAGCAAATACTGGTGGTGAAGTCATCTGTGGAGGCAAAATGCCAGAAAAATTCTCAGGAGTGAGTCTAATAGGCTCTTCTCTCGAAATAGTGGAGGTAACAACTGGTGTAAATGATGTCAATGATGGTAATGGAAAAGATGGTGTGTTGCCTACCTAAGATGCTGCATGAGCCGCAGTAGTAGCAGCCTGCCTGGCCAAAACAACCATCAACTGCTGATGCATAACAGCCATATTTTCTAGTAAGGAAATGACAATGGCATTGTCATTGAGTGGTGCATTCGAAGATGAAGGCACACCTGTTGGTAGGATTATAGTAGGATCAGTTGTAGGGACAGTATTCGCAGGATCTACAAGAAGATCTGTAGTCCCAGTAGTATTAACAGTAGGAAGTTCTGGGGCCATTTCAGTGATTCTAGACTGATCTTAAATATAAAAAAGAATAGGAAACAGTTCAAGTTCCCCGGTGGAGTCGCCAAAAATGGTGATGCACAAACCGGTAAATTGACAAAAAAGAATGCCAATTAACCAAGTTATTTTGAGCAATAGTGGATTCGAATACTTGCTTGCATTGGCCTAAATCAAGAAATTGACCGTTCCAATGCAAGGTTTCCTTGTGGAATAGAATAAGGAAAAACAAAGGGTAAGATTAGTCAGGAATGATCAGAAAGACAATACATAACTTTAACAGATTTCAGAAAAGAGAATTTTATAAGACAAAAATCTCTGCAATTCTCAAAGAATGTCCAAAAATGCTCAGAGATTCAATCCTTCTTTCTGATGCCTCGTCCTCCTTTTATTGCCTTAAACTCATTATTTAACCGTTTGCAACGTTTCATGAACGTATTGACAACGTTTGATTGAACAAGAGTTTTGATTTGAATATTCAATATTCAAAACGCCTAATTCAATATGCAACGTTTCAATAGATGCTTTCGAAACTTTTGGTTAAGTTAATGAATATAATGTTATAAAAGTGATAATACGTTACTGTTCTGTATTGATTCAAGTCCTTTAATGCTACAAGATCTTCGAGGATCTTGATATGACTTATCTCTCTGGCCTTCCATTCCTGAAAGTCTAATATTTATTTCCCCTATTTTATTTGAATGACTTCGAATTTATTAACTTAGAAGAATAATGAATGTTAGGGTGTGTTCCCTTGTAATTCATAACTTATATCCTTATGATAATCATTTCAAGTTACTATCGCGACATTTAGCCTCAATTCGTGTGTATGATTATCCTTTTGGGATAATAAATAGGTCATTTCCAGATATTATCTCGAAATGTCCTAAAATACTATTTCGAAATACATCATCAAAACAGTATTATGTTGGTATGACGAATTGACCCTCTCGAGGTGGTTAACCTGATGTATGCTATATGTCACGACCCAAAGCGGAAATCCTCGTTGGAGGTTCAGAATTTGGATTCACAACCTTCACCCCAAACAAAGCTTTGGGAGTGGTAAGCGATATCTAGCCTAAGTGGGCTAAATATAATGGATATTAATTAAGATTCAAATTATACGATATTAAAGTTCTTAATTAATACCCAATATAGTCATTTATAATACAAGCAGAGGAAATATGAACTACTCTAGTATTTTCGAATCAATTCCTATAATAGTTTAGGTAAATACCTAAATAAAATCCTAAAGAAGATTACATCTATGGGAATTAAATTATCAGAGTCGCAAGAATATATATGTACATGTATCGGAATTTCCATAAGGAGAATTTATAAGATTAAACTTACAGTTAAATCTATACAAGAACAATTGAAAGAAATCTTCATAAATATGATCTTCATTTATGAAGATCAAATCTTCATAAATGTTGTCGCTATTACATTACTTTAATAAATATGATTTGCGATCAAATCTTCATCCAAATCTTCATCTTGATCTTCATTTAGCGTACCTGAAATGTTGTCACTATAAAGCGTGAGTTACATTAGCCAGTAAGTATGATATCTTCAGGAATATATAAGACTATCCTAGAAACCATGCAATTCACAATACTTATAGTTCATACAACACTCAAACCACACTAGATGCATGAGGTTGATTTATTGATTAAAGCATGTTGTGTACCTACCTTACAACTATCACCACATGTGATCTATGCAATCATTTTAATCTACATGGGTCTATGTGGTTTATCAGGTAGACCGATCCACCTTTGGGTAGGCCATGATCCAAAGATAAGATCCTTTCTGATTAGTGACAATTAATGATGGTTCCAGCATATGATCTCAATCGTACTATCCCAGGGAGGTATTACCTATGTGAACTTCCACCCCCCAATAAATGGACTGAATAATAGATTATTCTATGTGCGCAACATAGTTTCTAGGGATTTCGACCTAGAAGACACAAGCACCTCACCTTATTTTCAACCATAGGGACGAATCCCAATGTCTCACACAGAACCACCTCAGCGAACCATACACTGCTGATCGATGATCAGAGTTCACTCATATGATTCAGATATTAGGTCTTACCGCTATAAGGTGCCCTCACCTATCATCTTTCCTAATGTCTCTTGCGATCTATGCCTAAGATGCATCCTGCACCATGGGAGAACACAATAATTGGTTTATTGGGATGATCAGTCGCTCAACCACCTAACCTAAGTCTCCTCACTTACTATGACTTCCAGTTCATAATACTCTAATGTAATAGCTCAAGAGTCTTCAAACTATAGACTCAGGGACAGATGTTACTCATAGACCAAATCCATGGTCAAGAGTTAATGTTGTGCATGTGATGAGGTGCACGCTATCTAAGCATTCAAGTAATATTGAAACAAGGTGTAATCACAATAATTCACACAAAGCATATATTGCAATTCAACATAAGAAAATCACAGAAAAGTAATTGTACAAGGTTAACTTAGATAATCACGTGTAATGTACTGAATATATCTTTTACTACAGGTGTTGACCAGCTTTGTCAATCTCTCACATTTTATCACTGCATGGAAATGGTTTCATGAGGAACAATTACAGATGTTTAACTATTCCAAGTCAACCTTTCACATTCGTATATTTCACCGTACTAGTCTAAGTTAAGAGATAAAAACTATACTAACAACATGGCATGTGCATATGACATACAAACAAGTTTACATGATGTTTTGTGTACAGGGTGCATTAGGATCTAGTTAAAACATGCATATTATGGTACATAGACATGGAACACATCACAATCCAGCAAAGTATATTATACAATCTATAATATCATGTCACACACAATTGCAAATACAAAATCACACAACAATTAATAGCAGGCATGTCACTCACTATTTCTACACTACACAAGTATACTACTATTATTAAATTGAATTGGTCCATTCTATAGGTTTAGCGAGGTCTTCGGCAAACTGAGATCCCTTTCGGCGACCTCCTCGGCGGACCTTACCTGAGATTCGGCGACCTCTTCAGTGTCTCCTTCACCGAAGTACATCTCGGCGACCTCTTCGGCGGACCACTCTGAGATTCGGCGACAATTTCAAGACTTCTTTTTTGGTGCCCCAATCGGCAAAGCAGATTTCGGCGCCTCGAAGCTACATCGGCGACCTCTCGGCTGACATTCAACCTCGGCGACCTTTCGGTGCACCGAGATGTCCGCTCTCAGCCCAGAATTCATGTTCGGTGACCGTTCGGCACGCTTAAGTGTTCACCGAACGTCGCAAACAGGCTACAATCAAGGTGTTTTTCCATCATTTTGCTTACAAAACAAAAGGGAAATTCCAATCTTACACTACTTTACCAAAATTTACTAAAATATAACCCTAAAACCTAACATTAAACTAACATCGAAGATTAAGAAAATTAACCTATTCTCCAACCAAGAATCAACCAAAATTAATAACCAAGCATTAAATCTAGTCCACAACATGAAATGAGTCCTAACTTGTCTCCTTAAACATTTGAATCATCCAAATCTTTATGAACATGCTAAGTAAGGAAAATGAATGAAATCAAAGAAATCCTATATCCACTTACCTCTTCAAGAATGTGCATGAATCCTCAAGTATCACAAATCTTCTCTTCTTCCTTCTTCTCCAAGCTTTCCAAGTCAAACCCTAGCCTCTAACCCAAAAATGAGAGAAAGAGGTTTGAGATCCTCTTTTCTCTCCTTAACCTAACCCTACTAACACATGTCATCATCAAAGCCCTCCATTTCACACAACTCAATCTCAATCCTTCTTTTCCATCATCTAATTCTAACCATCCAAGTTCACCCACTATCATCATAGCCATTCAAATCTAACCACCCCAACCACTTAGATCTAAGCCACACATCCACAACCACTCCAAATCTAACCCTACACCTCACCCCTCACTAAAGACAAACCACTTTTTAGCTTAAATCTAAGCCACACAATCCTACAATTTAATCCTAGCCATACACCTCATTAATTACCCAAAAATTATAAGTTTATCATTCTCTCAATACAATAGAGGTTGGGCTACTATACATAACAGCAATACCCAAACATTTAATCAAACTTGATCGCTTGGTCAGATCTAATCCGATCGGCGATCCAACTAAGGGTAACAACCATTACATGATATAGAATATAAAATACACTAATGGGAAGATCAACGCCTCCATAATAATTTATTCCTATTTGATCACTAATTTAAGCCATCTGATTAACACTACCCTACGTTTAACAGTCTAAATTAATCAGTTATTGATATGGGGATTTCTAGTGTGTCTTAGTGTGATTATGAATGTTAAATGATCTAAACTAGATTTACGAAGTGAATTTAACTCATCAATCTGAACAAATTACCATCCTACCCTAAGGTTCTCAGTTATTATTTTTACCAATTGTTCAGGTTATTACACTATATTTGTTGAACATTTCAAAGTTTATCCAAATGGAGCTTCAGATATATTAATTTCGAAGTGATTATTCGAAATAGATTATTCGAAATGTACTATTCTTAGAAATATTATCCCACTCTTTCGAAAAAGACATTCAAAATTTGAAATATACATTCTTTGGAATGTATATTCGCATAACTGACTTTACCAGATGTCATTTTATTATTAGATTGAATCAGTTTCCCAATTGACTCATCATAGTACTGCCTATCTAATTTTAATTTTTATTTAAAATTTAAGAGAAGTCCTTTTTTGTACCGGATCCGGATGGACCAGATCAGTCCAGTCCTGATCCAATGACTTTAAACTTGCTTCAAAGATTCCTTTAGAAAACTACTACTCATGAGTCATGCCCCCACTTTGCAAACCTATCAAGACTCGCTCGTTACTTTACAAGGCACACTAAAGAAAAGCAAATCTCTCTCTCTCTAATATATATATGGACTCAACAATTTCATCTACACCAGCAAGTAACAGCAGTTATTGTTATAGTCCTATGGATACTGCATATCTTTCCATCTACTTCCTTGACCTCTTTCTCTTTACTTGTATTGTTTATTGTTTATCTGCTGCTGTTCGATCCAGGTACACGCTTATGGTGCTGGAAATAGAACACTGAACCATACCCATCATGTCGTTCAAATCAGTTCGCTGTTACCACAAAAAATATGCTCAACCTCAATGAAAGGTTAATACACATATCTCATACTTTGATTACTCTTGATTGATTTGTGAGAAAGTACATAGGAGTCCCTATGTAATGAATTACATTTGTGTCCCTGATGACACATAGATGTGTTTGACTCATTCAAACTGACTTGTTCCACCTGTAGATCATGGGGATTAACTACCCATGATCTTTCTCCTTGATGGGAGGAGGAATGGGAGGAGGAAGTTAGGTTAACAAACTGGAGAAGGGTCCCTGATCTGCCTATAAATAGGCCTGTGTAAACCATCT
>JAUPMG010190756.1:0-10199 GCA_031762675.1 Pachysandra terminalis
ACTTTCGCTGGTAATTATTCTGTTGAGACTCTGATTCAACCAGGTAAGGGTTGATGTTATGGTTGTTTATCCGTATCTATGCGGTGGGTCCGAAGGTCGGTTCCTCAGAATTCTCGAGATCCCATATCTCGGATTTGGGGCGCGACACTGGCCCTAATTGAAAGTTAAAATAAATTAAAATTCTTATAATAGGATCTCCAGTGAGATAAGGTGTGAGTTTAGGAGTTTACGATCCAATATTGAGAAGTTAGTAAAAATGAAATTAGAATATGGCTTAGGAGTGATAATAGAAAAAAATTTGGGATCAATTAGGTTATGAATTGACAGTACTAGAGGCTAAGGCCCTAATAAGGAGCTTAAGAATCGAAGAATGGTCGTATAGACTAGGGGAATGAAGGAGGGTAAATAAGTTTTTCACATGTTCAAATTTGAATACAGCTCTATTTAGGATAGGGGAAAAGTTACTTAAATTATTGAAATTCCTTCCATCTAGGATCTGAAATTATGGGAATGATCCCATAACTCCATGCTTGGTAGTACATGGTCAAAAAGGGGAAGAAATGAGAGAAAAGAGGAACAGGTTGGAAAAGAAGAAGATGAAAAGGAAGACGAGAAGAATCTTGAGTTTCTATGTCGAAGGAAGAAATAGAGTAGAAGAGGAAGAGCAGGAAAGGAAAAGAAAAAGAAAAAAAGGTGTCATGGCTATTCCTGCCTTTGGGTGGTATCCTCTGAAAGAAAGATTGTGGTTTTACCTTTGGTTTTAGAACTCTTTAGATAAGAGGATCTGTTGTGTGATGTTTTCAAAACTCTTTAAATAAGAGGGTCTGCTGTGTTATTGTCTGTTTTAGCACATTCCTGGGGTAGAATTCCCTGAAGGAGATGTGAGAGTTGATTTCATGGTTAGGCTTTGCCTAACACCCACCTTTGTATTCATTTCATCATTTTCATTTCACCATGAGCATTTTACATCACATTTAGCATCTCACTTGCATTTTTGAATGTGATTGCCATTTCATCATTTGAGTGTTTCATGTTGTGTTCATCTGCATTGATTGTGTGATTGGTGTGGTATGTTGTCTGGTAATTGAGTGTTGTATGTGTCATGAGATTTACGAATTATGAGGAAGGATGTTTCAACATGGTTATCACCATGTGATTTGGCTGTTTTATAAGAGAGAGTGTTTTAGCATGAGTAAGTTCATGAACGTCATGCCCCAAATTTGAGATATGGGCTCTCAAGGATTTCAAGGATTGACCTTCGGATTGAAAAGGATGCGGCTAATAATATCCATATAATTACCTAACCAATTTCATAGTTGATCAGAGCATAATCAACAAAACAACGGAAGTCTGAGAAAAATTAACAAATTTAATTCAATATCCCATTATATCAACATAAGAAAGTAAATCAAACTAGTCACTTAGTCCGAATATCAATTAACATTGTTCTTGCCCTCACGGGTCAACCAAATCTAACTATTTAATGAAGCATCTTCAGCTACTCCGTTCTCCTAAAGGTTCTTAGTCTTAGTCTTTGCTTGCTAGAGTTCAACCGTCGCTAGCCACTTCATTCCAGAAGGTAACATGTAACAACATAAGAATGAGCTTGGAAGATCAATAGGAAAAATCCATAGCAGTACAATAAATACTTTCATAGTCATATAATGAAACAGATTCATTCATGCAATTCATCCCAAATAGCACATATATAGTTCACTATCAAGGTTCTTATCATGCAGATAGGTTATCTGCTAAAAACACAACACCTTATGATATACAATATATGCAATATGAATAAGAATTTAATTCAAACACATCTTTAAGAACATCTACATGAATTCAAGTACAACTACATCACACACTTTCATGATTCCCTCATGATAAAATATGGAAATTCAACTCCCACACTTAATTGCCAATAATCATTTTTTCACCTAGACAATCCAATTCTTATTAAAGTCGTACTTGACTCAATGTGATTCATGCAAATGCAAATATGATCATGTGGATTGTACCAACCTGAAAATTTTGAAAATCTAGAATAAGGGTAATTTTATCATTTAATTAATGAACAAGGTTAAACCAGTGAAATTTGCCTAGGAGAGTGTAGAACATGTATGTGTAAGCTCCAAACTTAAAATTGAGTTGTTACACTTCAAGAATTGGTTAAAATCCACAATTAAGTGAAAACCCATTTTTGTAGAACCAAACAGGTCCTTAACTTACCTTGAGCCTATAAATAGGACCCTTTGTCTCATAACCCTTTTGTTTTGAGAATTTGAGAGAGAGGAGAGAGGAAACCCTAAGGCTTGGATGGAGGATTTTAAACATCAAAGCCAAGGGAGAAAGCTCGGGAGCTTGGAGATCGAGAGGAGACGCGATATCGGATGGCTGAGCAAGAGGAACCGTGGCTACAACGAACACGAGGCAAGTAAACTTCCAATTTCTTGAGTATTTGAGCAAAAACACAAATACCGGTTGTGTGTATAATTTCCTAGCATTAATTGTTGTAGGAATGAATGATTAACATGTTGAACTAAGCATTATGTGTAGCATTAACATGAACATATGAGATTTAGGCTAAAAACCTAAACTAGGGTTTATAACCTTAACCTAAGCATAATATACATTGATTTGATGCATAAATTGCTTAGAATGTGTTTAAACATGTTTTAGAATGATGTTAGAGTGTTTTAGAACTCATTTGGGAGATTAGAATGACCTAAATGGAGTTTAAGAGATTTGGGAAAAACCTAGATTTTGTGAATCGCCATCCATCGGTGGGTAGTCGGTCCACCGACAAACTCACCGACAGGGATATATCTTGTGAGATCGATGCCATCGGCGAGTGATCGGTCCACCGACGAACCCACCGATAAGGGCCAATCTATTTAGATCGTGGCCGTCGGCGGATGGTCGGTTTATCGACAAACCCACTGACCGTGAATGTTTTTTGGTTTTTGTGGGGGTGAGTCCACCCACCGACGGGGTGTGTTTGAGGGATTTTTGAGGAGGACCTTGGGGGACTAAGGTGGACCACTTCCACTGATGAGCCCACAAAAGAGTGATGTGTCTTGTGATTGTTTGGGAGATCAGGAGGGACCAGTCTACCGACTATGTTTCCAACCAGACCTACCATGAGAATTAGACCTTGTGCTTCATAGGAGAAGACTAGAGGTTGTGTAATGTAGCTGTTTGGAGTGTGAGTGTGGGTGGCTACTACTTGAATGCCACCACCATGTTCATAGGACCACCTGGCAGAGTGGGGAATATGTCAGTTAGCCTAGGGTTTATATTGAACCTTGGGGACTGTATGGATTCTTTGATACTAGTGTAAGGCTAACTAGTGTGCTTTGAGGTTCATAGAGACCTACCTGGACTGCAGAATAGAATGGGGAATTTTGTGCATGTAAGGACGCCAGTATTGCTTATTGCATCAATGGACTTAGAAAGGCAAAGCCTTAACCCTATGTAATGGGGAAAATCAAATTAATGAGATGAAAGATGTTCATAACTCCAGAATAAGCAAGAGTACAGTGATAAGACATAAGGTCGAGGCCTAACCCATTAGTGAGATAATTCACACACGTAAGTAAGAATGTGCATAACACTTGTAATGAAAATAAGTAACACATGAGTACATATATGTATATTACATAGATATATGTGGTATATGGTAAAGATAAAAGAGTGTGCATGCTTATGAATAAACATAAGGTATGGCAATGGGAAGCAAGGTAAGTAATAACCTTAGCTGTTTTGGAAGACTAGTATGGTGACGTATAGTATCCATAGTGATGAGATAAATTGTAAATGAATGTGTTTGACGTTTATGCTTGATGATAGACATATGACATAGAATTGTGATGTCAACGCAGATGATGTAAGTCCTTGAAAGTGCATGGATGTGTTTATTTATTTTATTTATGAATAAGCATAGAATGAGTATTATGATGTTAAGGCAGATAGTGTAAGTCCTTGTGAGGCAATGTGAGGATGAGGGCCAGAGATGTCCAACAGGCCCGAATGTTTTTACAATTGCCCTGAGGGGTAATATGAGGGTGAGGACTAGAGTCGTCCAACATGCCCAACTGTTTATATGATGGCCTTGAGAGGCAATACCAGAGTGAGGACTAGAGATGTCCAACATGCCTGAATGTTTATTTGATGGCCTTGAGAGGCCAGACTAGGGTGAGGACCAGAGTTGTCAAAGATGCCCAAAGATTTATTTTATTGTTTATCTACTGGTAGCAGTGGACTGTGATGTTACACCGAGGAAGTTCTGAGTGATGCTCGCGGAGTCGTCCTCTGATCAAGAAATAAAGGTGGGACTTGACTTCCCATGGGTTGAAAGTCCCTAAAACTGCGATGTACTCATAGAATCTACTGTTTGTGCATGTGTCCCGAGGGAGCCATGGAGTACCCAGACTATTGGTTGGATGCGATTGGAATAGAAATTTCGTCTCTGGTTCTGTAGCCTGTTAGCCCAATAGATTCAGTGGTAGCATGGTGGCAGCAGTAGGGATCATCCGTGAACATATAGAGGCCACAATATCAGTAGCATGCATATCATGTGATTGTAATTAAATTGTGAATTGCGGATAGGGAGACTTGACTCCCTTATGAATAGTCATGGAGCATACTGCATTATATAGAATATGAAGATGTGAATGGACCAACATGCATGTTACCAAACTAGTGAGTATGGATGAGAGAACTACATAGCGTGCTAATTGTGGCGTTGTGTTTGATCATTATGATACATAGTGAATGTTAAAGGTAGTGAACAATAGTTGTTATATGTAGAAATTAGAATACGTGAAGCAACATATTACATGGGTGTTAGGTGAGAACAGTCAAAGGAAAGAACTGAGTAATGTAATTGATAAGGTTAGATTCATGCAAACACTGTAAACAATATTATATAGATAGAAGGATGTATTATATGACCTCGTACTACAATTTATAGTTGTAACTCAAGTGGAATCATGTGCAGGCTAAGAACATAATTAGATGAACGTTTAGCACCACAGTAATAGCTTCTCATAAATCAATTTGTGAATATGACTAGTGGTGTATCCAGTAGATCTCTAGATCTAAATTACGTTAAGGAAGTTGTAATACTAAATGGTGATTAAGACCGAGATTAATCTGGTAAAAGATTAGAACTGTTTAGATGATTAGTGTTGAATAATAAATTCTTTATGAATAAAATTTCATAGAAGTTAACATACAATGATGGCAATCGAGTTATGTATATACCACAGGCAGAATCATCTAAGTGTGGGAAAATGAATTGTCTAGATACCAATAATGACTCATAATAAAATTATGAATTGAATTGCATGAATGAAAATAATGAACTAGATCATAATCATAAACTGGATTAGGTGAAGGTTAAGAACATAAGATATAAATGTCAAGAACTATTATGAAATATCATAATTCACCTATAAGGTATTCCATATTTATTTACAAGATTGTGTTTCTGAGTAAATACCCAGTTATTGTGGGTTTACTTGTAGGCTTTATAGCTCACGCTCATTGATAAATATTTTTTTCAGGTTAGGTTGCTTACTTTGATAGATGACTGGTGGGCTGGGTAGAAGCATTAGCATTGTAATTGGTTAGTAATGATCATGGTAAGACATATCTAGAATTTAAATATTATTTAGATTTGTCTCTTGTTATTCACTTGTTTGCCACCTCCTGTGGAGGGGGTGAGAGTTGCGTCGCCGGATTCTAGCAGGTGACCCTTCAAGGGTATACCCTGGAATCAGGTCGTGACACCATGTTAGAAAGCCTAAGATGAATATCACTATAAAGCTGCTATAATTAGCTCATCATTGATTATGCACAAGAGAGATCTGAAACCGAGGAGAGAGAGAGAGAGAGAGAGAGAGAGAGAGAGAGATTTACAGTCATTGCTAGTGGAGGCAAGGTTCGCAGTGTCGGTGTCGCCAGGTGACACTGGCGAAATTTCGGCGAAATGTTGGCGACATTTCGCAACATGGGGGGAAAAAGAGGAAACCGAGGGGAAATTTGAGGAAACCGAAGGGAAATGTGGGAAACCATGGTTTTTTTATGACTTTAAACATGTCTAATTAGACCTATTGCATTCAAATTCATCAAAAAATGCAAAAAAAAAACCTCCCACACATTAAAAGTCATTACTTGAAGGGGATTAGCTAACACGCTGTTGGGTCTATAAGTTGTAAAAAAGATGCTATATGTAATTAAACCAAACTAAAAGTGAATGCAACTCAAACTAAAAGATACATAAAACTAGAAATCAAGTGACATATCCATGAGGGAAAAAAGGGAAATCTGGGGAAAAAAGGGAAATATGGGGTTTTTTATGGGTTCCCCACCCCCAAGTTTTAAACAACCCTTATTAATGTCTAAATACATCATAATATTATTAGCATACAATATTTATTTATTTTTTAGATTATTTCAAAAAAAATTGAAAATTTTCCCCCATGTCGCCCATGTCAAGATACATGGGGGAAATTTTTCAAATTTTTTGAATTTCCCCCATGTCAAGCGACATGGGGGAAAACGAAACCTGTGATTTTACCCCCAGGTTTCGTGTCGCCAAATGGGGAAATGGCGAAATGTCGCTGACATTGCGAACACTGAGTGGAGGAGCGTGAGATGCTGCAGTCAATGCTGGTGTAGGCGAGTATCTCATGCCTTTAACAGAGCAGAAGGGGAAGGGAAGGGAAGGGAAGAGGAGTGGATTGTGTTTTTTTATTAAATTTAAGGTTGTAACCAAATTCCTACGAGCGGAAATGGAATTTATCGTGTCCTCCGTTGCGAATTTGGCCAGCTAAAAGATAGGGCAAAAGTGAATTCAACATAATTAGTGTAGAATTCAAATTCCAATTCCACTCCTCTTCCCTTATTGTGCTTCCAATGAAAAAAAAAATTGGAATCTAAGATCCCAATTCCAATTCTAACACCAACTACAGGTTCAATTCCATGAACCAATCGGTGCCTAAGGGTCTGTTTGACACAGCGAAATGGAATTAGACTGGAGAATTGTAATTTTGCAGAATTAGAATCCTCTGAATTGGAATTCTCATTTGATTGATACAAAGAATTGCAATAAGAAACTCCGATTACACTGCTCGTTTCAATTTCAGATAGAACTCGTGGTGTTTCAGCTCTTTTTGTCAAATAGAATGATGTTCAAAACATTGAAAACCCAGTCTGATTGTTGAAAACTTAAATATATTGAAAAAAAACCACTACAATCAAAAAGCCTACGAAGCTTTTGACATTCAGAGGGAAAAATTTGAGCAGAAACAAATGAGCAGAAAGTACCAAGAAAATGAGGTAGTGCTTGTACTACCATAAGTAGGGAAGTACCTAGTTTGTATTAGGCAATTGTTTATGCTTATTCAAGTTGAAGCTCTGCAATGAGTAGGACCTATATATGACATACTATAGCAAAAATCAGCTTATTCACATAATTCAAATATATATGAAATGATTAATACACCATTTTGTAAAGACTACTGCTGTAATATTTAAAACCGTGCAAGAATTATTGATCTTTTCAAGAATCTACAGATATCTAATTGGTTAATTTTTGCCTCCAAAAGCTCATAGATGATGCCTACATGTTGAACGGTTTGTGTTAATAATTCAACCACACTAAATTATCAACAAAAAAATAATAATTCAACCAGACTATGAACGGTAGGAGTCCATACTACCATAAGTATTGTAATACTGGGACTACCTTATGCGTGCCAAACCCTTTGGTTGAACTGGGATTGAGCCAACCCTCCAAAAAATAGTTTCCAGGCTCTACCTCCTAATTTAATCTAAAAAATGCATATTATACATTAGGATTGATCACAAGAGGACCACCCCACTCCAACTTGCCCTGCTGGCTTGCTAACTAGGGCAGGATCATACAAGGTGAACTACTATAAGGTAGGACTGTAGGAGAAGAGGGCTAAAACCTATACTGATTTTAATCCATCATAAACTAGGGGACACTTCGGTTTCGGTCTTGTCACATGCCTGTACAAGTATACAATTAGTAAATACAGTATATCCAAAAAGTAAACCTAACTAATCCCAAAACAGTCCCCACTTGCTGTCAAATTCTTCAAACAAAATCCCCTGAAATTCCTTGTGTAGATGCCCAATAAAAAATAAAAGACAAAACTTTATAAGCCAATCTCTGAGCAGACACCTCTTTGCCATAAAAAATCATGTTGTTCCTCTCACGCTAAATCGACCAAAGAATCGCCACGGGGTAAATATTCCACAGTATAATATTCCTTCTCCTTCCCACCTTCCTCTTCCATCCCCAACTCGCCAGAGCTCCCTTCAAATCCTTCAGCATGATCTAAACCAACCTAAATCTGAGAATGAGAGCCTCCCATAAACTACGGGCATAAACACAATGCAGAAAAATGAGAAGAAGACTCCTCACACTTACAAAAACAACTATTTTTTAAATTGTCTAAAGTAAGAACTTTATCCTCAACTGTGGTCCACAAAAAGAAGGAGACCTTGGAGGGTAAACCAGTACACCAAATCAACTTCCAAGGGTCCTCCCTCACCACTCCATCCCTCAAAGAGTTATACATTGATCGGACCGTAAACGAACCATCGTCAGACCTTAGCCAAGATCTCGCATCTCCCAATAAATCCACAACTTCCTCCTCCTCCCAATCAAAGACATTCCTCCTGAAATTCAGGTCCCATCTCCACCCACTATCTTCAAAAACCAAATGCTCCTTCACCCACGCATCGAGATTAGAAGCTAACGCCCCCGCTCCAAGAAATCTGTTTAACAATGCATGTTCCCCACACCATACATCCTTCCAAAATTTAATCCTATCTCCTACTCCCACCCTGTAACTAACTCCTCTGTGGAACATAACTATATTACTACAAATTTCTTTCCAAAAGCCTATCCCATGAGCACTTCTGCAACTTCTAGAGATCCACCCCCTTCCTCCAAGCCATATTTACTGCTAATCACCCTCCTCCAAAGGTTCCCATCCTCCGAACCGAACTGCCACAACCACTTGGCCAATGGAGCACTGTTGAAACGAGTAAGGCTCCTCTGTCGCAATCCACGCTCTTCCTTTCCCAAACAAACTTGAGACCAATTAATTAAATGAAATTTCTGCCCATCCTCTTTTCCTCTCCATAGGAAATCCCTATGGAGCTTCTCAAGTCTTCTCGCCACCGAAGTTGGAATTTTCATCAATGACGTAAAATAAGTCGGAAGATTGGAAAGCGAGCTCTTAATCAAAATCAGCCTCCCCTTTAGACAAGTATCTTCATGCATCATTATTTAAAGGATATGATTCCATTCTGCTAAACCCACAAATCACTGGTAAGTCATTGATCAGGTCACTTCATGCATAATTATTTAAAGAAGTTAGAGGGATGCTGAGAATCAACACGCAGCACTATGCAACCCGCTAAAAAAACATAAAACTGTATTTTTCAACTAATTTGCATTGGTATCTGTAACTTTTGTCCTTTTGCAAGGTTTTAAGTGCAACCCGCTGCTTTTTAGCAGTTCAATTATAACTAACAAGCATTTCATAACAGCAAAATTCATCATGATACCAGACAACAACTGGATAAGCTTTATCAAATCTTCCCCCATCTACTAGGATTTTGACACGGCGTGAAGCTAAAATTTATATCTTTTAGCTTTAAAAATCAACCTGAATCCTAGTATCTGTATCCTGCTCCAGTTTTCAACTTTATAAACTTGATGCACAATACTATATAAAACACAAGTTGGGCTTGAGAGGAGGAAGGTTTATACAATATGAGCATAAAGAAATGGACAAACGCCCTACAAAATTCAAAATAACCAGCTACACTTCCAGCCCAGACCTTGCTAATAAAATAGAACAATGAAGTGTAATTGTATGCCATCAAAAAAAAAATATTTAGAAGATTTAGCCTGCGTTTGGTAATGCTTTCAAAAAGTTGTTGTCAGAAGAAAGAAAGCATAAGCCAATTCTTTGCTTTTGAAAAGCTCCTTTCATCAAGCAAAGCTGTTTGGTAAACATTTGTTGTACTGTTGAAAAGTAAAAAA
The DNA here is from genome assembly GCA_031762675.1 of Pachysandra terminalis. NCBI lineage: Eukaryota > Viridiplantae > Streptophyta > Magnoliopsida > Buxales > Buxaceae > Pachysandra > Pachysandra terminalis. The sequence continues at coordinate 10,091 of JAUPMG010190756.1, forward strand.
GCATGTTCGGTAGCTGTAAGCTAATAAATTGCTTTTTGATATTATATTATTATTTTAAATAATAATAATATAATCTAGAAACATTGACTAAACTAAAGAGGACATAAAA
>JAUPMG010190767.1:0-10198 GCA_031762675.1 Pachysandra terminalis
TATTGATGATGATGAGATTGTTGGTTGAGGGTGAGAGTCATGGCTTGGAATACCAGATTATGCACGTGTGTGTACACATGTGATACTTTGGGGATTCAGGTCGTGACATTCTCGGCAAGTAGTAGTCGGATTGACCGATTCAAGAAATATGAGCCGTTGTCGGTGATGATTCTTCGAGGCGGTCCAGATCTGAGGATGATTTTCTCTTTGATGAACTGAGCCACGGCTACCCCGGTCGCCCTTCGCAGTGCTGTAGCCTAGACCCATTTTGTGAAGTAATCAGTTGCAACAAGAATCCAAGTGTGTCCTCGTTTGCTTTGAGGATTAATGGGACCTATTAGGTCAAGCCCCCAAGTGTGGAAGGGCCAGGGGTTGATAACTGACTGAAGAGCCCGAGGTGGTCACCGAGAAATATCACCTTGAATTTGACATCGAGAACACTTCTTCACGTAATCAAAGGCATCATCCCTCATAGAAGACCAATAGTAACTGATAGTCATTAACTGATAAATAACTTCTCCTTGCCTTGATGAGCACCACAAGAACTCAAGTGAGCCTCCCAAAGTACAACTTCGGCTTCGGGAGGACCAACACACTTCAATAATCGGTTGTCGAAACTGACTCTAAACAAGTCATCGTCGTACATTTGAAATCGAGTTGCTCTCCTTTGGATCTGGTGTCTTTCTAAAGTATTGTCAGGCAAAATTCCATCTCGGAGGAGGAGAATGAAAGGTTCCCTCCAGTCTTGGTACTGTGCATCTACGGGGCAAGCTTCCATGATATCCGCCGGCCTCTGGCAGCTTTCACAGTCTTTCTGTATTCTGGCAGCATCAAGAGCCATGGTAGGCCAATAAACGCCATATTTGTGCAACCTTCTACCGAGTGGAATGGAATCTTGCACCCCGCAAGTCTTCTTATGAACATCGAGAAGGATTTGTTGGGCTTCATTTTCTCCAACACACCTTAGTAAGATACCGGTTGTAGCTTTAAAATATAAAGCTTCATTGATCTTCGCAAAGTTAGCCAGTTTCCTCATGGGAATCCCGTTATGTGACACCGGATGTCGAAGTTTGTACATAATAGGATGTCTCCAATTGGTTGGGAGGTCATCTTCCTTTTCGAGTACCAGGTCAAGAATGGCCGATTCGATCTTTCGGATAATGTTAATGCGTTGTGAGTGCCCTTCCATAGTAATCCTACTCTCGAGATTGGCCAAAAGATCAGCTTGGTGATTCTTCAGTCTTGAGACGTAAGATAAAGTGCATTCCGAGATCCTCTTCATCAAGGCTTGTATCGTCTTTCTATAAGGCACCAATTCCGGTTCCTTAACAACGAATTCGTCATTAATTTGTGAGATGATGACTTTCGAGTTCCCAAAAACTCTTAGCCTGTCCATCTTCAGTTGCTTTGCCAAGATAAGCCCAATCAACAAAGCTTCATACTCGACTCTGTTATTGGTACACAAAAAATCCAACTTGAAGGAGAAATAGAGATGATAGCCATTATCTGCCATGAACTCGATACCAGTGCACCCACCATCAGCATTGACTGATCCGTCGAATTTCATCATCCATTCTCGATCCTCAACCCTGTCAATCTCGAATTTGGATAGATCATCTTCTTCAACCTTAGAGAAAGCCGCAAGTAAATTACCTACAACCTGCCCTCGAATGGAGTGAGGATGTTCACAAGAAATGTCAAACTCGGGTAATTAAAGAAACCACTTAGTATACCGGCCGTTGAACACTGGTTGAGACAATAAATATCTAAGGGAATTTGCCTTGGTGACCAAGCAGGTTGGGCATGACAACAGATAATGTCTTAGCTTATAAGTCACGTGGGCAAAGGCAAGACAAAATTTGTCAATCTGCGAATACTTCAGTCCAAGACCTCGAAGGAGCCTGCTGATGTAATACACTTGTTTCTCGATACCTTGAGCGTCCTCTTGAGTGAGCAATACTCCAAGAGCGTCCTTTGAGGTAGCTAAATTGGCTTTCCCGGTATTGGCGAGATCATAGTATGCGGATGCCTCAGAACATCCTTAACCTTCTCAAATGCCTGCTGGAATTCTTAAGACCAAAGAAATGAAGCCCCCTTGCGAAGCAAGGGCATAAATGGAGAGATGTAGGCAGAAAGATCGGGGATGAACCTTCTGATATAAGAAATCTTCCCAAGGAAGGATTTCAACTGCCTCTAAGTCTGAGGTGGGGTCATCTCGAGTATTGCCTTAGACTTGTTGGGGTCGAGATCAATGCCTTGTCGGTGTACGACAAAACCCAAGAATTTTCCAACGGTGACCCCAAAGGCACACTTAGCCGGATTCATCTTAGATTACAAAGTAAGCATCGCTGAAAAACTTTTTCTAATACTTCAAGATGATCTTCTCACTCTCGTGACTTTACTACTATATCATCCACATAGTCCTCGACTTCCACATGGATCATATAATGAAATATGGATGTCATAGCACGCAGATAAGTAGCTCCAGCGTTCTTCATGCCGAAAGGCATGACTGTATAATAAAAATTACCCATAGGAGTCCGAAACGCCAGATGCGGAGCATCGGAACTCTGCATTCGAATCTGGTTGTAACCACTGAATCTGCCCATAAAAGAGAACATCGAGTGCCCGGCCGTGGCGTCGATCAAGAGATCCATATTAGGCAGAGGGAACTCGTCCTTTAGACTTGCCTTTTTAAGGTCTCGAAAGTCCATGCAACATCGGATCTGCCCGTTCTTCTTCTTAATCGGGACGATGTTCGCGAGCCAAGTCAAATGCTGAATGCGTTTAATGAACCCTGCCTTCAGCAATTTCTCTACTTCATTCGTTATTTGTAGTTGAATCTCAGGTTTGTATATTCGAGCAGGCCGTTTGACAGGTTTAACATCATGAGATAAGTGAAGTCGGTGTGTGACTAAGTGAGAGTCCAAACTGCACATCTCATGATACGACCAAGCGAATAAACACACGAGGTTACATTTTTCTTCAACAGATAAATTGGAGTTTACAAAGGTTGTTTGCTTGATGTCACCATCACCTAGATCCACTTCTTCGAGAGTCTCGAGGACAGACTTGACACCGTCCTCGAGATGCTCTGGAGCTTCTTGGACATTGCGACTAACTTCGAAGATGTCAGCCATGATAGAGTCATCATCATCATCATCAGATTCCCCAATGTAATGGACCACATGCTCTTGAATCTCTACTCCGCTCGAGGCTGGCCTCTTCCTGACAGCTTCTGACTTCAGCTGATTAACTTAAGTTCATAATTTGTAGACAATCTGTCCATCAGACATTTCGATCTTTGTGCACCGAGCCTCAGAAGCAGACTCGACCGGAGTATCTTCAGCGGGTCTTGTGCTTTCCTTCTTCCTCTCCCTTTTTCTTATCCACTTCTCTCAGCTTCCTCTTCGACGGTCCGGGTTTTGATAATACGACCTTGGGGTTTCCCTGAATCTTGGGCCAAGCAGGCAACGGAGTTCCCCGAGGTAAAGATACCTGGCATTCGCCCACAAAAGCTAACTCGTCATACTCGGTTGCATCTGCAAAATGGACCTCAGATTCATCAAAAGGATAGGGGCTTGCAACTAACTGTACCATATTTCCCTTCCTGATTCCCTTGCAACATTGGTGATAAGTGGAGGGGACGAGGCGGCATCAGTGGATCCAAGGTCGACCAAGGAGGATGTGATAAGAAAGGCTACTGTCGAGCACTTAGAAAAGAGTTGGATGTTTAAACGGTCCGACCTGGAGCTCGAGAATGACATGGCCCATTGTGCACTGATTTCAGGCGTTGAAGCCATAGACCCTCATAGGCAGAGGCACGATCCGTCCTTCCGAGACTTCGATAGCTTTCATAATGCTAAGGGGAATGATGTTCAAGGAAGACTCGGCATCCACCAGAGACCTCCAAATGTCAACACCCTGCAACACGTAATTTAAATATAACGCCCGACGATGGTCTTCGTGAGGAACCATCATATCTTCCTTACCGAAAGTGATCACATCTCCTGGGTGCTTCAGCAGCACAGGCCTGCTCCGCTTCTTGTAGTAACGATTTTTGGGCATAAACTGGGATAGCAACTTGCTCGGACCTCAAGAAGCCAATCTCCTTGAGATTGTCCTCGAGGAGCTGAAATTTGGGCAACATCGGCCCTCTCCTTACATCCACCCCAGCTTCGACCTCGGAGACAATAACGTTCACTGCTTCCTTCCCTTTGCCTCTATGGATAGGCAAAGGGTCATCATGAACTTGTTCCGGTTGCAAATCGACCTTGCCATTCCTTACCCTGGCATGGTAAATCCTTCTTAGAGAGTAGCAGTCGAAGGTACGGTGGCTGGCGTTTCTATGGAGCTTGCAATACTGGGGCTTCCGCATCTCTTGGGTAGTCGGTTCTTTCTTTACTGCTGGTAAAACAATTCGGTTGTCTCGGATCCAGTTTTCTAACAGTATGTCAAGCTGAGCCAGGGAACAATCTGGCTCAGGTGGGGTGGGACGATCGTCTTACTTTCCTCTCTTCGTCGACATCTCGGAGGAGTGCTCTTCAACAAGGGCAGACTCGACTCCGCGCTTATTATCAGTAGGCTTATTAGTGGTGTTCACAGATGACACTGACACGCTGGTCCCCCTAGCAGCCTCAACCAACAAAGTGATGCTTGGAAGTTTCAAAAGTTCCACATGGATTCAATACTCGGGAAGCATTCCCATCACGCATAAGACCACAAAACGAGATTCTTTTTCAGAGTCCATACAACATATCACGAGACCCCGGAACCTCCTTACATAATCAATTATGCTCTCTGAAGAAAGTTGGTGTTCTCTGCTGAGGTCAACGATAGTGTAGCCTTCCTTAGTGGCAAAAAACGTTATGTGGAAGAGAGAAGCCATGTCTTCCCAGGTGTGGACGAATCCAGGTTCAAGGTTATTGTACCATGTGTAAGCCTTCTCGAACAAAGATTTCGAGAACCCCTCAAGCCTAGGTCGCGGTCCGCGGCATTGGGACCGAGCGCCTCAATGAAACGGCTGAGATGCTCCCTCACATTACCAGTTTGGTCGGTAAACTTCTGGAATTTGGGACTGACATAGTCCAGGGGTAAAGTCTTTGCAGCAACGAGACCGGATAAGGAGGGTGAAAGTCACTATCGACCCAATCTGGGTCCCGATAGTGAGACTTCAATAGTAAGGCTTCAACATCAGCCAATGTAACAAAAGACTTCTCTGGGGCGGAAGGTGACGGCGAGGTGGTGAGAAGTGGTGTTGGAACTAAAGGTTGTGGAGCCGATTGAGGGGAGAACAGCTCAATAGACGATTCAATAGTCAGGTTAACTACTCCCTCTTGAGGAATAGATACCGATGTGGTTGGTTATGGGACAATGGGTCGTTGGCTGTGCTCGGCGGTGAGTCTCGCTCCTTCTTGAGGAGTAGACATGGATGGGGACAACTGAGGGATGGCAGGGCATTGGTTAACATTTTGCTAAGCTGACAACTTCATCAGCTGTTGTTGTATAAACCACATGGCCTTGGCTAGAGTTATGAGGAGACTTTGGGAAAGGGAGGATTTACATGTGGAACAGTGGGAAAGGTTATGGATGGACTCGTGAGGAGGAGCCGGAACTTCAGTTGGGGGGACGGGTATTTCCCAATGCGAAGGACTACGGGTTCTTCAGCAGTGGGCACACCTCATTCTTCCGCCGAGATCGAATCTTGCTTGCCTTGATTCATAGTCGAGCTCAAACCACCTAAATGCCACAATCACAGGAAAGAGATGATAGAAGGGAAACTCAACAGGCTCCCCAGTGGAGTCGCCAAACGTTGATCCCCAAAATTGGTTAACAAAAAGGATTAATTACACTAACTCAAGATGGCAGATGTCAATACTTGAGTGGTTAACCAATGAGGGTACGGTGAGTTCAAATGCCTGTCTCGTAATGGCCTAAACCTTGATGGCCATTCCAATACGAGATTTACGTATTCGCTAAGGTCGGGTCAATGAGAACAAAGAGAGGGAATCGAAGATCCAAGGAATGGTTTCAGAGAGAGAGAGGAGTCTTGAAGTCAGAGGTTCTAGGTTTTCTTGGTGAATCCTAGATTGCTTCAAAAGTCCATCCCTTGTCCAATGGGAGTGAGGGCTTTTATAGTCAAAACTCTTGGAGAAGGCCAGAGTGACAAGTGTCAGCCATTGAGGGTCGGACACGGTAGGATGCTTCCACGTGTCCTTGCCCCATACGTTGACCGTCACCTGTTATACAAATGTGCAAGCAACCTCTGCTTGTGCTCAGTCCCTTTGATGTGACATTCGCCCATGTGGGTTAGATAAACTGTCGAGTAACCGTCATGGGCTTGACATGACGTCTCTCTGGGCCACCATTCCTTTAGGTATCTCAATATCCCCCCCTTTTGTCCTATTATCCAAGTGATTTAAGAGACTCGGGATGTTGTTCCCGAGTGAGGTTCCCTACGGAATAACTCCCTGGGCTAAGTGATTGTAACATGACTGCGAGTATGACGCTTCATAACATTGAGTTTAGTCGTTACTCGATGTTGTATCACAACTCAACTTGCGATCTCGGGTGCTCTTAATTGAGATGTATCAAACCCGAAATGTCTCATTTTGTTCAGGACTTGGGGTGTGAGACAAATTCTACATTGTTAGAGTGAAGTTATCGTTTCTTGGACCACTCTTTAGTATGTGTAAGAACCTGAATAATCCCTAAAAACTTCGACTTGAGATCATAGGGTAAAATAGTAATTTAGTAATTTGGTAATTTAATTTCACTAATAAACCAGGATTAACGTTCATACAATCCTTAAATCTTATAAAATATATTCGAAACCCTTAAGTCATTTACAACTGATCAGGTCAGCCAGAAAGACTTAGGAAGCAGTATTGGTCAGATAACTGACCATAACAGGTAGATAGGAAATAAAATCAATTAGCTAGATAAAAAATTATTTAGGCAGCCTAGAAGATTCATATGGAATGCCTAAACATATTTGCAACATAAATAATTTATAGGATAATTAAATCAGTGAAATAGAGCTAGAAACCCAGTTTTGCCCCTGTAGTTGTTTTAATTTATACCTTTGCTCTTAGAGCCTATAAATAAGAAACTTAGGTTTCACTAACACATTTTTTTTCACATATCTCTCTCTCTCTCTCTCTCTCTCTCTCTCTCTCTCTCTCTCTCTCACATTTTTTTTCACATATCTCTCTCTCTCTCTCTCTCTCTCTCTCTCTCTCTCTCTCTGTCTCTCTCTCTTGTGGAGCTCTTGGAGAAGAAGAGGAAGCTTCAAGATCTTCAGATGCAAGGAGAAGCAACCTTAGACGCTACCCGGCAACACCCCAAGTTGAATATTTTTTCGATGCAAGTGTCTTTATTTGTATTTCAATGTTATGATATAGGGGAAGATCATGTTTGATTGTGTTCTTCCTTCCCCCATGAATTTGGTAGTTAAATTACATATTTTAGGGATTAAATCCCATGCTTTTGAGAGCCTATCCCTTGTAGACATCCTATGTGAACTGATTTGTTTGATTCCAGTTTCTAGGGTTTGGAATTTAGGAAGAAACCAATGGATCCTTATGTAGACTGATCCCCTTGGCCTAGAAACCATTTTCGAAACCCCTTTATGTGGTTAGCAACCTCTCCACCAAATTTCACCCAGAAATACCTTGACCCATGATTCGACGACTTCCTCGGCACGCCGAGAAGTCCGCCAAATCTCAGGGGACATTTCAGGCTTACGAGAATTGTCGCCGAGACTCGTCGAACCCAAAATTTTGAGATGAACCAGAGTCACTTTTGGTCTAATGAGACTCATTCGGACCAGTTCCTAAGGTGTCATCTCATTTGGCACTTTTTCACCTTTTTCAGCGAGCCTAGATGTCGTCGAGCAGCTCACCGAGAGCTTCCCATGGTCCGATATTGATGGTTAAACTATGGGCACCTATAGAATGACCAACCACACATGTTTAGCATGTTTTTGGTGTTGATAGACTTGCCATGCAAAATATGATCCCCCCAATCAGAAAGTTAGCTTTTCTAGAATTAGCCGAACAGCATGAGATTCTTGAGAAACTTGTGCAAGTGACCCCAAAACCCTTCCTTGAGCTCACTACCCTCATTTTATGCATGTTTGAGCACAGAGAATTGTAATTGTGATACTTTACCCTTCATTTTGGATGGGATGTGATTATTTGCCTTATTTCCTTGCCTAAATGGCTTATGAACTGTCATATGATGAACCATACACCTCATATGCATTCATATTTGTCATATAGTTTATGCTTAGATGATTATGCTTGCCTATAGTGTGGTGTGATGCTTTATTTTATCTTATAATGGTTGCCTTATGTTTATACTTGTATGTACTCGCCTTGTCACATTTACTTAGATTTGATGATTATATGCTTGCTTATAGTGTGGTGTTGTGCACTACTACATCCCGTTAGTGCTTGCCTGATGTTTATATTCCGCCTACACTATTTATATTAGAATTCTCACGTTTCGATGCTTATTTGTGCTTAGAATGTGCTGTTGTGCACTATTGTGCCTTGTAGTATAGAATCATGGGACTGTGCCCATGTGATTGATGGTTTGAATATATGTCTGTGAAGCATTGTCTGTTGCATTAATTAATGGACTTGAATACTATGAGTTGCATATGGACTATCCCGCTATAATAGCCCAGTCTGATACCCCTAGGTTTAGGCTGTCATATGAGATGATTTGACTTGTTGACCTTTGTTGTCCTTTGAGAGGACCATGTTGTATACGCCCAAGTTGAGAGAGAACCCTATATTGGTATTCCTCTACAGACTTGTGGAAGATGAATCCCAAGGATCGGCACACTGGTGCGGCATGGAAAAAGAGTGAATCATGATTTTACCTACTGTTGGAATGTGAATATGTATGATTCCCTGAGGGCCTACTCACATTGGTGAAAACCTCGGATTATTACCCATGTTCAAAAATAAGTGAGGGGATTGTGCCTCCTTGGTTGAAAACCCATAAAACTATGCTGTACACAGAATAATCCTATCCCTTAGCCGTGAATGCGGGGATGAAGTCACATTGGTGGGATATCCTGGATAGTTGTATTGAGATCATGTAAGAACTTACTATATTTCACATACCATACATCGCCCCCTCTGCATTTGCATTGCATATTCTCTGTTGATATCATTTTGAGTGTCTAGTGTATTACACACTAGATCTAATTACCATATAGAAATAGGCATGTGGATACTGTGATGTGGGCTTTTGATTTAATACCAAGTGAGGTTGTGAGAGAACAATACATTGTGTGATCTTTGTTGTTTAATATTTCATCACCGTATGCACAGATGTTACCTTTATCACATTATATTTATTATTTGTTCTATTCTCATAATATTGGGATAGGAGTAAATACCTTGCTTTGAAGGATTACTCATCCTGGCTTCCAGCTTATGATTGTTGATTTATACTTTTCAGGTCTTGGAACTTGGTCACGAAGAGAGAGCCTGAGAATGTGTACAGAAACCTGGATTTAGTTGTAGCGTTGTACTAGAATAAGATTTTCTCTTTGTTTATTCTGTAATAGATTTAGTTTTATATTTCTATTACTTATATCTTAATAGAACTGTTAATTACTTCTGCTTATGTTTTGACCATTATTATCCACTCCTATAGCAATATGGGGTGAGACTTGCGAATTGAGCTAGAAATCTCAGAATTGAGATTTTCTGGTTTGGTTCCTGACAGTATGTGGGGTTCTAACATGATGTGGACCTTGCCATGTGGGTCAAGTCGAGGTTATCAACCTGATGAAGAATTGCCCATCTTGGGGTGGGTTAGGCCACTGCAGTGCCTTTCAAGAGTGGTCAAAACCACTTAGCACTTCGTGTGGAATCATAGGGTTATTATCACACTGTGTCGAAATCAACGTTGGGTCATGAAGTCGCCTTATGACTTTGAGATAGGATCATAAAGTCGCTACCGAGTCCTGGGATTGGATCATAGAGCCCTCACCTATTCTTGGGATAGGATCATAAAGTATTTGTAATAACCCTGATTTTTTTTTTTAGAAATTAAATAAATAAATAAATAAAAATAAGTAAATAAAATAATTATTTATTTCTATGTCTAAGATCCTAATTTGGACTTAGAACGGAGTTTGTATCGCTAATAGGGCGATTAAGTGAAAACGGGAGTA
>JAUPMG010190778.1:0-10198 GCA_031762675.1 Pachysandra terminalis
TCACTTTTTATTGACTAACTTTATTTTTTATATTTTAGAAGTTATTACTTAGTAGTTATTAAAAAAGAAATAAAAAAAGAAAAAAAATTGACTAAAATTAAGTATATATTAAATATTTTAAATAAAAAAAGATGTGGATTTATTTCGGCAAAATTTGCCAATTTTTGCAAAATAAAATGCCTTTATTTCGTTTTATTAATTTAATTAAAATTATTTTTCAACAAAATTTCGCCGAAATATCCGAAATTAGTTTCGTTTTGCTCTACGAAATCAATGAAAAAAAACGAAATTTCAAACTTTGCTTTATATGGAAGAGGAGATTATCGGGATTGTCATTTTTCTTTTGGATAGTTGGGGGTTTAAAAGATATTGCGGAAACGTGGTCCCCATAATCTACAAATATCAGTTTCAGTGACCAGTGATAGGAGTGAGTAGTCTCGTGATCTGTGCACTCTCTTTCTCGTTTACACCGACATTGTACCCTAATAGTCAAATACTAGAGACAGTTGCATCTCCAATTGAAGATTTAAAAACGTAGGTAGAGAAGGGATTATCATGTGTAGCTAACACTCTTAAATACCCTAACTTATGATTTTTGTCTGTAGACTTTTTGATTCTAATAACTCAGGCTATTTAACATTCTTCTTCTTCTCCTTTTTAGAAAGAAAATTGTTTGTCAGATATTTCTGTGATTTTTGTAGTTTGATCAATCGCATGATGCCATGTGGCCATTGGCGAAATAAAAAACCGGTTATTCTGGTTAAAGTGGGTATCGATTTAGTGTTGATTGTGTCTTAAAGATTTTAGATTGATAGGCCACCGGTTTTATCGGTGTTTCCATGGCATCATGTCATGCAATTGATACTACCAACTTGAATACGGGATTATATCGCAGTCGAATTGCTTTCTCGCTTTAAAAAAATTGTCAGGTATTTGTTATATACCCTGACACCATTCAAAAGAAGACATGTCAATGTTATAAATGAATGATATGTAAGGTCCATATCAAAAAAATAAACATGTTGAGCTTCGAATGGTGTTGGAGTACATAACAAATATCTTGTTACATAAAATTATTTTCCCTCAGTTTATGGGTGGATACACAATCAGAAATGTTTCTGTAACATGGTTTCATTGACGAAGTTTATTTACTACCACAAAAAGAAAAAAATAAAAGCTAACAATGTATAATACAGACAATAAATGTGAAGATGAGATATTAGCAGAAAAATATCTACCCCATTGCTTTCATGTTATGGCTAACAATGTAAACGACAGACAATATATGTGAAGATGAGATATTAACAGAAAAATATCTGCCCCCATTGCCTTCATGTTGGTTATCCGTAGGGGTGGCTAATAAATGTTAAGAAAGAAAGATAAACAAAATGAAGAAGACATCAAGTACACACAAAATATAGATTTATGTGGCTCGTAAAGAGTGCTTACGTCTATAATATACATCAGATTTTACTATTTTCCAAAGCTTAGAAAAGGTGTTACAAAGAACATCCACACAAGGTATGATAAATACTTGTAATTAGGGTTAAACATCATGGTTTCAAGGATCGGTATGGATCGGATCGATCGGTTCAAATTGGGATTAGCTAGGACTGGTCCGATCCCAACCCATGATACAGCTACTGTATCGTGAGACTTTGGATCGGACCAGTCCAACCAATATCGATCCAAACTGTTCCAGTGACTGCATCGACCAATCCAACCGATCTCCATTTTTTTTAAATTAATAAAATAAAGGGTCTAGCCGGTATCGGTCTGATCCAGACCAATCCCGACCAATATCGCCGATCCAACACCGGTATCACCGTTCCGACGACTAGTATCGCCGGTCCGGCGGATCCAAAATTAAAAAAAAAAATCCAACATTTGGATTAGACCAGGATCGGTCGATCCAGTACCAGATCAGCGGTCCAGATCGGGATTGGTTGGACCGGTCCAATCCAGGATCGCGAGAAAAAAAAACCCTGTTAAACATAACAATAAGTAAAAATTACTATTATATCTCTTGACCACCAAAACATTCGTAGAGTCGATGGCTGGATCATCAATATTTTCCAAATGTCTCAGTAGCATCAGTCTCCACATAACTGTTGGGTGGTCTTGGGCCTTCTCAACCCCAAAAGCTAGCTCAAGAGGTGAGGCTTTTCCTCACTAAAAAACTGACCACCAGCCCGTTCCACAACCGATGTGGGATATACCCAATAATCTCCCCCTCACACATCGGGCCCCAGGTCGGCTAATCATCGACCCGTCTCTCCCGAACCAAGGAGACTGGTGTAACTTGGGCTCTGATACCAGTGTTGGGTGGTCTTAAGCCTTCTTAGTATCAGAGCTTCCGATTGGTGTACAAGGTGTTTGATAAATTGCTTGTGTAGGCAACCAAGTTGGTGTGCTTACTTTTGTACACAAGGTATTTGATATTTGTCGTGTGTGAATTATGGAAGTTAGCACAAATAGAATGGTGAGCCTAAATGGTAACAATTATTGATTGATTTGGAAAGCCAATATGAAGGATCTTCTTTATTGCAAGGACTTGTATGCTCCCATTGAAGGTGATGGTGCCAAGCCAAAGGAAATGGCGGATGAGGAGTGGAAGAAGCTTGACCGGAAAACCGTTGGAGGATCATGTATTCTACCATGTGTCAAATGAGACTTCGGCATATTCTCTTTGGAAGAAGTTAGAAGGCTTATATGAAAGGAAGACTGTGAGGAACAAGACATTTTTGATTAGGAAGCTTATGAATTTGAAGTTCAAGGAAGGCACTTCGATTGCAGAACACTTGAATGAGATGTATAGTGAATCAATTTTCTTCCATGAAGATGGTGTTGGATGATGAGTTGCAAGCATTTTTGCTCCTCAGCTCTTTACCCGATAATTGGGAGACATTGGTAGTGTCTCTTAGCAACTCTGCTCCGGATGGTATTGTTACAATGAGCCTAGTTACAGGTAGTTTGTTGAATGAAGAAACAAAAAGAAAAGCTTTAGGCTTTTCACAACCGCAAGTACTTGTTACTACTAATAATAGGGGAAGAAGTAAAAGTAGAAAGCCCAATGACCGTAACAAATCAAGAGGAAGATCTAAGTCAAGGAAGGGCATTGTGTGCTTTAATTGTGGCAAACCGAGACATATGAAGAGAAAATGTTGAAAACTCAAGAAAAAAAAAGAGGGATTTTGGAGAAGTGCTTTGAGAGCTTTTCTTTGGAGAAGAAGAAAGAGACTTTCTAACTTAGGGTTTCAAGGTTGAAGAAGAACAAGATATATACAAGGGTTTTTGCTCAAAGCCATTGGTGTAGGTGCAACGTGTTATCTTGAAGGTAACCTAATTTGTATCTTGTGTTTATATATCCTCAAGCTTGTTTGAGAAAAACATTGTACCCATTTGTATAGTGGAGACCGTCAAATCTTTTTATATATAATATCTCAATCGTTAACAATCCATTGATACTATGCCGAGGTCAACATAATAGAATTCTCCTTAATTCAATAGATTAATTCAAATCCAAAATTACATTCATTTGAGATCCAACACATATGCTTGAAAACTGTTTTAAGAGTTTTTAATCCCCATACCCTCACATTCTTTTCTCTAATATTTGGAAAATCACTTTCCTCTTAAAGGCATGGATCTTTAAAGTGATTATCTAGAACCAAACCAAAAAAAATTCAGTTCTATGATTTTAAATACAAAATTAGGTAATTGATTTCGGGTAACTCTGAATAATTATCGGCATTATGGCTCATATGATGTATACCGATCCAAAAAAAAAAAAATGATGTATATGTCTATGATGATTTAATAAGAAGAATAATTTTAAAAAAAAAAAAACACTAAAAGATACCCATTCTAAAGAAATAAAATTGCATGAACAACAAGTGATGAGTAACCACCCATGTGTGGCTCAGTTGGTAGCAAGCTAAGCTCATAAGAGGTCTTTATTGGATACCGTTTGTTGATAGTCATTTTTGGCAACAATATCATGTTAGTATGATGAAGTGACGTGGCAGATTTCAAGCTACCTCATTATTTATTGGACTGCCAAGTTAGTATAAAATGATATTTCAGACGTAATGATTTTTTATGAATATGATTAGACTAGATTCGATGGCTACTCTGCCGAATGAATTGAGACTTTGACGATCCTATTTGGTGTCACAAACTCATTGACAAATGTTATGAGAAAAACCGGGGTGAATACTTTATTCAAAAGAGTTAAAATAAGAGATGGAACAAATTTGGCAAAATGCTCTGGCGGATCGAGATTTGGCTCAACAGACATCCCGACAAATGCCGAAATCCTAATCCGATTGTTGATTGAATCCCGCCACCCCGACATGAATGAGGGCAGATCCTCTGTGATGAAACATCCATGTGATGGGCGTGCGATGAGAAACATAGGTGATGGCAAAATTTTAATTTAGCCATCATCTACCCTTGTATAGCACCTCAGACGATGGCTAAATTACAATTTTGCCATCACTTATGTTTCTCATCACATGTCCATCACAAGGTGTTTCATCATAGAGGATCCGCCTCTGACATTGATCGCGCTTCAGACTTAGAAAATCTCTGTAAAGATTCTTCAGAGAGAGAGAGAATTGTGGAGAACTTGGGCAAGACAAATCTTAAGGTGACATCGGTATGGACTTGAGCATTTTCCATTGTTGGATTGTAACTGTATCCATCATTCTTTGCCTTCTTGATCTACTCCCTCATTTTCGATTTGAACAAAAGCAGTAGAAACGACCGTATCTCGAACCGAATTTTACTATCCGGCATTGAGAAACGTGATAATATACGCAAACATCCTCAACCCACAGGAAGTGTGATTACCAAAAATCCACACCTTGTTTGTCTCTTAATAAATAAACTTGAGGAAATAAAACAGAGAACAAGGTGAACGAAAGCTCGAAAAAAAAAAAGAAGCTTCTTTCACTGGATGAGAACAAATAGACAAATCTCAAACATCTGATCAAATCTGGAATTGATGAAGTTCTGTAGATTGGAAATTTACTGAAACGATAGCAGAAGAAAGAAGATATGTAGAAGAGTGCAGTTTTGTCTGTAACGTGCTACTTGACAGAGAGAAATCATGAAGAAAGGTTCTCAATCTTTTGCCAATCAGTCCAAGAATATATTCTCTCTGACTCATAGACCTAATTATTGTTCTCAAGATGAGAACAGAAGAGCTGTACTTCATCACTCATCGTAGATTCATCAATAATTTAATGACTTTCTGTGTCCCTTTCGACCGGAATAGTAATCATATTTTGATCGGAATAATAATTGTAAGTTGAAGCTTATGAAGAGCTCAAGATTACTTAGCTTATATCTGGAAACTTATTATTGAACCAGGAATTAGTATGACTATGATGATGACAACAACTATAATTGACTTATTAGAACAAGAATTCATTTCTTCCTAATTAACAAAGAAAAAAGAAAAGGATGTTGAAACTGAGTGAGACATTTATTGGTAGCTGGATTTCCGGGAATCTGCAAGATACTACTCCATTTTATTCTGGACTTGAAGGTTTTGATTTATATACATTAAAATTATATGAGAAAAATGTGTGCAAAAGTAGTGTTACTCCTCAAAAAGGTTTATTTATTTTTGGGTAAATAATAATTCTTCAAAAAGGTCAAAACTCCTCTTTCATAACTTTTTTGTAGACAATACTCATAGGCTCAAACCGATCTAATCCATAGTTTAAAATTTTACCGAAATTGTCGCAAAATTTCGGTTTCGGATGTGTTGAACGAAATTCGAAATAATTTTTTTTTTGGACTGAATTATTTCGCGAAATAAGTGCACAAAATAGTCAAAATTTTAGAAAATTTCGATGAAATTTATGTACTTTGCCCAAATTTATTTCGCTTGAAATGTTCACTTTATCAACGAAATTTTCTGCCGAAATTTCGGATATTTCGACCGAAATATCCTCTAATTAAAAGTAAAAAAAATGGTAAATTATATTCACACCCCCTTGAGTTTGGCATAATGGCAACAAGTACCCCTTAAAACTTTGGCCATTACAAAGACCTCCCGTAAAGTTTGAAAGTATGTTACAACAAACCCCTTCCGTTAGTAATTATCAATAAAGTAACAGAATATTTGATTTTTGCTTACTGCAATATATTTTATGGATGAAAATACCCTTGTATACCTTGGTTATTAATAATCTTAAGAACAAAATAGATGCTTCTTTCGAAGAAGAAAGAATCTTAGTATCAATGAAAATTGTGAAAACCCCATTGATCTCAAATACTTGTAGGATAAAAATAAAAAATTAAAAAAATAAATATCTATAAGTTGATAGAATCAAAAGGAATCGGGAATGAAGTTATAAAGTTGTATACTTACAATTTGTGGTTTCTTTCCAGCAACTTTGTCAAATTCAAAAGAAACCCTGTCTTTCGAAGCAGGATCATTAGAAATCTTCAAAGGAGGCGCAACTAGAGGTAAGCTCTTACTCCCAAAAGTCTTTTCACCAGAAGATTTTCTTTTGGAGGAACGAGTTGACTTCTCAGTTTCTTCTTCATCTCAAGAGACATTCTCTTGAAACTCGAAGCCAATTCTCGAATAGAGGAATTAGGATAAAAAAATATAAGGAGAAGGGATGGCGATACCTTTTGAGGGAGCACTCGTTTTACTTTTTTTTTGAAAAAGACCTGAGTCTTGTATCTCAAACGAGTATGTTTTGCTCTGATGGTTCAGCTTCAGCCTTTAGAAATGTATCAAAGTCAACTAATAGAAGTTGCCAAAATTTAGCCCAGGACTTAGACGATCTGGCTAATCTCGAAGAAGTTGCAATGATAACTTTTTGAAAACAAATACAATCCAAAGCCTCCAAGATAACAAATCGTTTGCCAGCATCTCGAGGGGAAGGAATTGCAATAGGAATTATCTGAGGCAATATATGATCCTGCCCAAATTGCCTCAACATTCTTTGAGGATTGTAATGAAGGGCACTTGCAAAGTCGCCCACAACCATTCCGAGAACATAACCATGATGAATGGTTACCGAATATACCTTGAAGAATTTTGACTAAAGCTTAAAATCCGAAACTGGAATGAAGGTATCCTTATCATCAGAAAGAACAGAGAAATCAATAAAGCCGATATTTCGAAGAAGCGACCTATATAGAAATTCGCTCTCTTTATCCAGAACATCTATCAAGTTAATGTTCTTATTAGGAGTACGATCAACCCAAAAAATAGAACGGGAGTGGGAAGCAGTGGTGCCTAAAATCACCGTATTTGGAAAAATCTCAATTTTTCGGATAACGCTCTCAAAGGAAAACTTGAAGGAAGGATGTGTCAACAACCGTTTCGATTACTCGAGCACCCCGTGATCGAGCTTGATCTTCATCAAAAAGATTGGAGACCCTCATATAGATTACCCAAGAAAAGGGGAGCTAAAGGGACCTTGAAACCCTGAGCTAACTTAATAGCTAATGGAAATATTTTCCTATGAATTTTATTAGAATGGAAGCTGGGAAGAATGAAATGAAAAAGCCAAAGAGAAAGGAAAGCTTCGCAGTAAATAGGGCTAGTCCTACCTATACCATTCACTATGGTAAGAACGTTTGACTTACCCTTGACAGGATCTTTGACATGTTCTTCTTTCCAAAAATAGCGAATCCATCTCGCTATATTCTTTCGAGAACTTTTACTCCCAGAGGATGAACTAGTCTTCTTCAGAACTGCTTTTGCTGTTGAATGGTCTAAACCTTCAATCAAAGCTTTCTCAGTCTCGAGCCCTTTACGAGTTAAAGATAAATCACCAGGATGAACATCCTCAATAACAGGCAAACTATACAAAGCCCTTACATCCTCAAGAGTTGGAGTAATCACTCCAAAAGTATGAGCCTGTGGATTCCAACGGCGGAGGAAAGCTTTCAACCCTTCATTATCACGGCAAATCTGCAACATTGAAGCTTGAACAACATTATAAATTTCAGCTTTCTGCAACTTGATAGTATAAATGGGATTTGAAATAGTACTTTTGCACCAAGAACCCCAAGTTTCTGGCATACCCAAATGAGATTTGAAGCAAATAGCAAAAAGGTGAAAATCATTCTTGGCAACCCTAAAATATGGAATTAATCGAAAATGACCAAGATTATCCTTGGATGTTTTGCAATCAGGGTAAAGAGATAGCAAATCTGAATCCACCTTTGGAGAAGGAATCCAAGCATTAGAAGGATCCCAGAAAAGCTCATCACCAACCTCTACGCAGTCCTCTGAAGGCTCTTCGAACAGTTGGCCGGTGGTAACCTTTAGTTTCTTTGCAGGCTTTCTTTTGGGAGACATTGTAGAAACAAAAGGAATAAGAGGTCTAAAGACTTTGAAAATAAAAAACTTGTAGAAGCAAAGAAAGGAAGGAAGAGGAGTCTGATCAAAGTAAGTTGATCTTTAAAGATTTCCTTCCTTTTATATACATATTTGAATTTGAAATGATTAAATTTGTGGGAATCCCAAACACCGTTTTCTCGGGTTTTCAAGCATTGTATACGTTGAACAATGCTCAAATGACAAATCGACATAGTATTTAATGCATTAAGGGTTAACACGAAAAGTCGCAATGACGGTTTACTATATTGCCCATAATGCATTTAATACATGTCTACTAGTACGTGGGGAATACAGAATGCTAGAGATGTATTTGATTTCAAAAATTAAATTGCGTCAATTAGAATATGCCACTTGGCATTATGTAACAAATTACGTATTTCGAAAACCCATTTTGAGATTTGGGAGAATCATTTCGAATGTCCACATTTGTTGAGAGTATTTGCTCATATCTGTTAGAAGAATTAATTCGAAATACATCAGTATTTTGAGGATGTACTTGAGATAGACCGCAAATATCTTAGCGTCCATATGTGTTGGAGTATTATCTCGAATCAGATAAGTATTCTACGGATCTACTTGAGATGGACCTCAGATAAAGAATTTTGAAGATCTACTTGAGATGGACTTCAGATAAGTATCATTATTTCGAGTGCCCACATATGTTGGGAGAATTATCTCGAAATCAGCAAAGCATTTTAAAGATCTATTTAAGATAGACATTAAAACAAATCACCATTTGAAGGAAAATCTTCGAATTAATCAAGTAAATATTCAAAATATTATCACAAACGTATGTGTTATGTGATTATCAAGAAATTGCCTCTTATGAATAGTGCATTTACAATGTGGATGAATATCACATTCTAAACGCAGGGCGTAATGATGAGTCAATTTGAAAATTGATTTAATTCAATCATAATATGACACGTGGCAAGGTCAATTATGTAATTTATACATCCAAAGAATGTATAAATTAGAATTCTGAATATTACTTGAAAATTATATTTCAGAAACCCATTCAAGGAGAATCATTTCGAAATTAACAGTATATTTCGAAGTTCTAATTAAAATAGGTACTCTTGAAAGTATTTATTAGGTTAGCCACCTCGACATGGCCAATTTGTCATCCTAAAGTATTATAATATCCCATATGGGAAATCATCAGTATAATGCTATTTCGAAGTTATATCTTGAAATAGTTATCATTGTGTATTTCGAGACGACAACTCGAAATGACTAAATTATCGATATAATGCTATTTTGAAGTTATACTTTGAAATAGTCATCATTATGTATTTCGAGAAAGCATTTTGAAATAACCAAGTTATTATCTCAAAATCATTGATATTCTGAAACACCTTTTTGGATAATCATATTAATGACTCGAAATCGAGGTCACTTACTTAAACATAGGGAGAAATAAACATTAGAATTTCAGGAATGGAGGGCCAGAGAGAGAAGTCCTATCAAGATCTTCGAAGATCTTGTAGCATTAAAGGACTTGAATCAATACAGAACAGTAACGTATCATCACTTTTATAACGTTATATCCATTAACTTAACCAAACGTTTTGAAAGCATTTATTGAAACGTTGCATATTCAAATCAAAACACATGTTCAATCAAACGTTGTCAATCCGTTCATGAAACATTGCAAACGGTTAAAATAATGAGTCTGTAACAACCCGAATTAAACATAAAATATCAATTGAAAAACTTAAGGGTAAAATAGTAATTTGGAAAACTTTAGCTTAATTTCACTAATTAAATTAGGATTAGGGACAATTAAAGAACTACTAATCACATAAGACGCTATAG
>JAUPMG010190799.1:0-10198 GCA_031762675.1 Pachysandra terminalis
TCACTCAGGAGCTGCTTAGCACTCGAGGGCCCCCCTCTAAACGCTTAGCCGAGTGACACTTGTCCTACTGAGAGTGTTAACTCTCTACAAATACCAGTGCCCATCCTCCATTGAAAGGGGGCCAAGACCTGAAACCTGAAACGATAGTGAGAATGATACATTGAAAGAAAAAGAGAGAAATCTTCAAAACCTGTGAGGTTTTTCTGCTATGTGATTGCATTCACTTCCTTTCCTTAGTTATTGCAATCCCTCTTTTCCTTCTATCACTTTCTTTTGTCTTCTCTACAGTTAAAGATTGACAAGGAACACTCTTGACAGAAGGGCTACGCGACGGTTTAGGCTGTCTTGAGACAGACTACCTACTTTATTCTCTGGTTGATGATTGTAATTGATTTCTCTTAATACATTTTATCTTTTTACAAATCCGTCATCACCAATGCTAACAGGACTACTTGGATTATTTATGAAGAGAACAAAAAAATATATATTGTATGTACCACATGGACAAGATTCAGAAAAGGTAAGGTAAGAACAGAGAAGACGAAAGCTACAGAGATAAAACGCCTTACCAGGACTCAGTTTCTTTCGACTCTCTCCATGAATTTATGGCCAACCTCTCGCTGTAGGACGTCGTTGAGGAGGCTCCCGAGTAATCTGCAGTCATCTTCAAAGCTTTGGAATGAGACTTCCTCTGCAATATCGTCTTTTGTTCCGTCATTGAAGCAGTAACGAATATATAGTTGTATGAGACAAAATATAAAAAAATAATGAGAAACAGAGAGACGAGTCTCAGATGAAAAAAAATCAAACGTATGATAGAAACAAAAATCAGAGAGATTTTTATTTTTGGGTGCCCATCCTTTATAACCAAAATTAACTAACCTTTTGTTTTGGAAGATGAAGAGCTCTTCAAGTTATGTTAGACTCTTCGATTGTAAACGTTTTATAATTAATGTTTTTATTTAAGAGTTCTGATATTATTGAAAGTGTTATACGTCTTTTTTGTGTGGGGTGTCTTGTAGCGTAGAGATAGTCCTAAGGGTGAAATGGTATTTTCACACCTCGAATGCTGTTCCAGAGGTACAAAAATACCATTTTACCCTTGGACTGTCTCTACACCACAGGACACCCCCACAGGGTTTACCCCACGTAGGATCCACGCCCGTTTTTTTGGGAGCTCTCAAAACGTTAGGCTAAATGTTATGCCTAAGTAATATTTTCAGTTAAAGAATTCAGGTTTTCTTTAAATAACAAATATGACATTTCCTAATAATTTATAAATGATTATTAAAATGCCATTTTAGACAACGTGTTCAATTATGATGGGCTAGAAGCCTTTTATTTTATTTTTTTCCCTTTGTACTCAAAGACCATTGAGTAGTACTTAAACCCAATATATAGATTTCCTCATTCTTTGGTTTTGGTAATGATAGATTTCCTCGTTCAAAACCATACATTTTAAAGCAATTTTCCCAAGTAAAAATATTCTTGCTTTTAATAACAATATAATTACACTTGCAATTTGCAAGCCAATCCGTTTTTTGAGGCAATTTCACTCCAAAAAGTCTGTAACGATTCAGCAACACAAGCACCCAATCCTTTCTGTTATTCTAAACGATTCTCAATCGATCATATCTCTGTTGCTATTTTCATACATTTCTAAACATAATTGCATGGGGAACTATAAATAAGGGGAAAGAAAGAAAAAGGAGAAGAGAAGAGAAGAGAAGAGAAGAGAAGAGATCAAATGATGGAAACTTCAAGCTTTACAATATTTTTATTGTTTTCTCTCTCTGTTCTCAATTTCATGGGGAACTTCTAAATCTATTCATGAAGAAATGGTTCAGTGCCTTTCCCTGGAACTTGGGAATTCTACCCTAGTTTCAGAAATCGTCTACACTCCAAAGAATCCTTCATACATATCAGTCTTGCAATCATACATACGAAACCGTAGATTTAACTACTCTTCCATACCCAAGCCTTGGCTTATTGTTACACCTTTCAATGATTTCCATATCCAAGCAGCCATTACTTGTTCTAAGAAACATGGGATGGAAATCAGAACCCGAAGCGGTGGCCATGACTAGGAGGGCCTGTCTTATACATCCAAAGTCCCGTTTCTCGTCCTCGATATGTTCAATCTTCGAACTGTTCATATCGATATCAAACAAGAGATCGGATTCGTTACGGCTGGTGCAACTAACGGCGAGCTTTATTACGAGATTGCGAAGGAAAGTAAGGTCCATGGGTTCCCGGCAGGTGCCATCCCTACCGTAGGAATCGGTGGTCTCATCAGCGGAGGTGGCTATGGTTTCATGATGAGGAAATATGGCCTTGCAGCCGATCATGTCGTTGATGCTACCATGATGGATGTTAATGGAAGATTTCTCGATAGGAGAACAATGGGGGAAGATCTATTTTGGGCCATCACCGGAGGCGGTGGAGCGAGCTTCGGAGTCATTCTTTCGTATGTGATTAAGTTGGTACGTGTTCCGGCTACTGTGACTGTTTTTCGAGTCGAAAAGCTCTTGAATGAAAGTGCAACCAGTTTGGTTCGTAAGTGGCAACACATTGCAAATAAGCTACCTAATGAAGCTTTCCTCAGGCTAGTCATACAAGCTACAACAAAGAATGAAGTTAAGACCATAAGAGCTGCTTTTGTTTGCTTGTTTCTTGGGAATACTGAGCAACTCCTCCAATTGATGGGAAAGAGTTTTCCTGAATTGGGTTTAGAGAGAAAGGATTGTCAAGAAATGAGTTGGATACAGTCAATCCTTTTCCATGCCGGATTCACAGATGGCGAACCTATCGAAATTCTACTTAATAGGGCTGAAGATGAGAAGAAATTCGAAACTAGGAAATCGGATTATCTCAAGGAACCCATGTCCGAGGCCGCATGGAACTGTTATGGAAGAAAATGTTGTCCTTGGAAACAAGAGTGGCACTTAATATGAACCCATATGGTGGAAGGATGAGTGAAATTCCAGAGTCTGCAACTCCTTTTCCACATAGAGCAGGTAATATCCGTAAAATTCAGTATAGTTCAAACTGGGAAGAAGAAGGGGAAATGGAAGACAAGAAGAACATGAATGATATTAGAAGTCTCCATGGTTTCATGACTCCTTATGTGTCAAGAAATCCAAGAGAGGCATATCTTAACTATAGAGTTATTGACCTTGGAACCCATCAGCCAGGTAATAAAGTAAGCTATGAACGCGCAAAGGTCTGGGGTAGAATGTATTTCAAGAATAATTTCGACAGATTAGTGCGTGTGAAGACCATGGTTGATCCAGAGAATTTCTTCAGGAATGAACAAAGCATTCCACCACTTGTATCTTAGAAGGGCAACCGGAGAATAGCATGATGGACCTATTGAAGATTCTCTCATAGATTCTCTCCATCACTGCAATAAAATCATGCTTATAGTATTTATGGGAAAGTTTCTTTTATTGTATGAAACTATTTTGTAATATTTATTTTAGGGTTTATTCCACTTATATCCTTTACATTTCTGACAATTGTATCCATACACTTTTTTTTCCTGATATTCCGCTTATACCTCTTGAGGTTTGTATTACAATACAGAGACCATCCCTCCGTTATAACTTTTCATCTTATTAACTAACGGAAAGTGCTGATGTCGTTTGTTTCATTTTTTTTTTCTTTTTTTCTTTTTAATTTATAGACTATATCACCCTTGAACTAAAGTGAGATACTTGAATATTAAAAAATAAAAAAACTTAATGCTTACTCATAGGATTTTAATCAAATTTGTATTACTTTATTAGTCTACTGAGAGGAACAAAAATTTCCAAAAATAAAAATAATTGAAGGATAATTTTGTCTTATAAAAATTAATTTTCTCTCATTTAAATATAATTTTTAAGATAGAGTTAAAAAGGTAAATTAACATATTTTTTAATACCGGTAATTCAACGTTATTAATAGGGAATGTAAGCAGAATATCAAACAATACAAGATGTGTATTTGCATTTGCCTGAAATTTGAGGGGATATAAGTGGAAGTAATCCTTTATTTTACTGTTTAGATTTTCAAATCTTTTCTAAACATCTTAATGGTTAATGGTTGTAACTTCCTTTTCTTTTATCCTCTGGGTAGGAGAGTTTCAAAGTTTGAATTCGAAACAATACCTATGGTTGTAACCAATCGTATATATAAAATCATCAATGATATCCTCATAGAACGAAGAGAGTGAGAGATCATTCATTCATTTTCAACTTTTGTTATTCTTTTTCTTCAGCATCTGTTATTCTTCTTCATGGAGTCTGATCTAATGGCAACACAAATTCAAAAATACCCTTATCCCTGATTGGCTCTCAAGGTTGGCAACTTTGTGTTCATTTGATTGAAAAAATCCAACTTTCTCCTATGGAAGACTCAAATGATGGGTTTAATTGAAAGTCTGAATATGATCGGCTTCATTATGGAGAACTTTCTATGCCTTTCTTGTCGAATCACAACATCAACCGTTGAAGGTGGGGAATAGAAACTTGAGATCGACAATCCAGATTATATCACTTGGAGACGTTTAGATCCACTCCTTCGAGGATGGATTACTGGCACACTATTAAATATTACTTGATTTGTATAAATTGATTTTTTTTATATTGTTGCCAAGCAGCTTAACTCTATTGACAGGCTTAAAAGCATGGGACACAGAGTACTGGAAAATCGCTTAGGCCCAAAAGTATTTAATGGCTTGCTTATTCACGAGTCATTTGCACCCATCAACAAAAACAGTATGGACCCATCAAAGAGTTGTTATTAGAAGACAATCCGGCTATCTACCGGGAAAGCACAGTGCAAGAATATATCACATACTCCAAATCAAAAGGGCTTCATAGGAACTCCGTATTGGACCACTTCAAGCGGTAAAGTTAATTTGCGAATTCTAGCTAGTTCTGTCAAGGAATAGCCATTGTGTGCGTCTGCAAAACTTCTTTATAACCTTATCAGATTATAATTCCCCTAAAAATTGAGAAACACTAGTGACTGCTTTTCCTGCTTCAGTTCTAAAGGACATGTTTGTTGCTACATCTGAAACAATTTCAAGTTGTCAAATAGGGCTTTTATATATAAGTGTTAAGTACTTAACCAAATGAGTTTCCATAAGTCCTGGGGCTTTTAGAACAAAAGTTAGATACGTAACAATTAGTATTAGAGCCAGCACCACGTCATGGGTTTAAGTCACGGAAGAAGCAATTATAGGCCGGATTAAAATGCCTTGGTATTATGAATGGGTATGATGTGAAGTCATTGAATACTGATAGATGAGTGGAGCCACCAAAAGTGAAAGGGCTACAATCGGGTCAGTGTCGATAGAGTGGGCCGCTATGGACATCAACTACGGAAGCGTGGTGGTGTTACGATCCCAAGGCTATGATTGGAACCTTGGATTTTAAAAGAAAATAAAAGAAATGGAAAAGAAAAGAAATGATAAGTGTTTCTTTTCAAGTACTTGTTTAATATGAGACGTAAATAAAAGAAAATCAAATCCCAGCGGCTTCCGACAATTTTTCAGTGAGTTCGCATATATTCTGCTAAGGTTGATTAGCCACCAAGGAAATACAAGATATGTTGAAAGTTAGGTTGTAGTGTTGGAGAGTGCTATCCACCTTTTTGGGGAAAAATGTTTTGATCCCAAAATAGAAAAAATTTCAGATTATTTTCTTTTCAAATTTCTATCCCAAACTCTTTCCTTCTTCAACTAACAGGAGAAAGTGCTTTCTCCAGCATTTTCTTTTCTTTTTTCTCAAAATTCGAGTTTCCAAACATTCAGCAATTTCTTTCCTTTTTTCTCAAAATTCGAGTTTCCAAACACATCGTAAGTGTTAAGTGCTTAACCAAATGAGTTTCCATAAGTCCTCGGACTTTTAGAACATCAGTAATTAGGCATGTAACAATATATATATATATATATGTGTGTGTGTGTGTGTGTGTGTGTGTGTGTGTGTGTGTATTTATGTTTGTGTTTCAACAAAGGACAATGATAAATTGAGAAATGTGATGAAGCTATTGTAATTTGGTTGCTCAATAAAAATAGCAAATACTTATATATAGTTCGTATGAGAGTATTCTATGAAGACGCCACTTGGGACAATAGTAAAGTCTTGAGGTGTCATATCCCCAAGATCTGGGTATGAAAGACGCCACTTGGGATAATAGTAAAGTCTTGAGGTGTCATATCCCCAAGATATCATGTGTCGCTCCAGTTGCCTCTGTTAAGAAAGAAAGATAAAACGATGAAGAAGAAATCAAGCACACAAAGACGGATTTACGTGGTTCAACAAATAGTGCCTACGTTCATGTATGCACACAAATATGAATAAATACCCTGTAATCAGGGCTAACATAATACAAGCGAAGTTACCGTGGTGGCTGGATCATCAATACATCTTGGTTACCTCAGTAGCATCAGTCTCCACAGGACATGGATCTTTTGTTATGGAGATCCCTGATATATTCCTGTTATGTAAACAGGAGAATGACATGTGTCCTAGGGGTCCACTGTTCACATGCCAATCTAAAATCCCTAGAAAAGGGTGAACCCCAGGGGCCCTACTATGATGAGCCCCTAGGACACATGTCATGCTCCTGCTTACATAACAGGAACATAATACGAAATCTTCATGACAGAAGATATCAGTTCGTCTCCACATAACAACAGCCTCGCCATCAGGTTTGTGGGTTCCACTTAAGCAGACCCACAGGTAGGTGGGTGGGTTCCAATAATTTTCAAAAGCATTGAAAGCTCTAAAAAGAAACTGGTTTTTGTGTTGGCTTTTTAAGGTTCTTATACAAACCAATGTTTTAAAACTCGTGAGTAAATCGAAAAACTCGGCCGAGTTACTCGGATAGGTTAATCTACTAGTTAACTCGCCCTAAAAACCAGGGGCGGTTAACTAGCAGATCACCAGAAAACTCAACTGAGTAACTCGTAAAGCAAGCCCAAGTTTTTTGTTGACATGACTGATTAAATAGGTTATTGACTAAAAAATGAAACTTTTTTTTTTTGATAAAATTGATAAAGGAAACATGGCTACACCTTTCTTCTTTTTTCCATTTCACTTTTTCTGAAACGGTTTAACCCTATACCCAAAACGCCTTTGGGCAGGAAGTAGAAACTCTAGTCAAATAAGGCACATCCTACGCCGGAACACAGAATTAGAAGGCAGAACAATAACAGAGGAAGAGAAAGTCTGTATTTAGTATTTACAGATAGAGAGAAATATTGAGATGTCAAGCACATAAGAAGATAAGAAGAAGATGATGAAGAAGAAAAAGAAAAAGAAAAGTCAAGAGATGCTTCTCTATCCAGATCTGCAACCTTCAAGTTTCTATCAATTATCTTTCTTTGCATGTCTGCTTTGAATCTCGACCCTAACGCGGGGACTCTTGCCCCTCTTAACATAGGGTTTCTTCTATTTCTTTAGAGAACTCACTTTGGATTTATCGATTGAACGACGTTCCCAAACTGATTCGCCATGTACCTCTGTTCAATCAAATCTCTCTGAGTTATTTTCTCCTTATTTTATATTTTAATCATTTATTAGCAATGTTATATATTTTAAAATATTAATGTATTTTTGTACTGACCAATGGTAACTCGGGCCGAGTTATCGTGTTACTAGGATAGGTAGACTCCCGAGTTACCAGCCCTATCCGAGTTTTTAAACACTGATACAAACAAACACCTTTGGGACATGGTTTGCTGTTGTAAAGGATTGAAACCCAAAATTAATATTGGATCCTACTTAAGATCAAATTTACCCAAAATCAATTCCTTTTAATGATTTTGGTCATTTGATCATTTGATCATTCACGCATGTTTTTGTATTGAAACCACAAATGCTGTGTGGTCCAAATTAAGTTCTCAATGATATTTTTTAATGTGGGTCCTCTTTAATGGTGGGTTGTGTGACTTTACTCGTACAATTACTCTGAAATGAGAAGTAGTCCTCTTCGATTTTAAGATCAGAATTCCAGAAGCTCAACTCATCCCTTTGAATCAAAGAAATTGTGGTCTCAAGCAGTACTGATCAGCAAGTTGTTGTACGTGCAGATGATTACGATCGAGTAGAAGAGCTTAAGGCCTTCGACGATTCCAAAGCCGTTAAAGGACTAGTGGACGCAGGTGTGTTAAAGATCCCTCGGTTCTTCATACACCCACCACAAAACCTTCATCAGATCAATTCGAATTCCGATAGAACCCACTTTGAGATTCCAATTATAGACCTCAAAGGTTTCGACAAAGATGCGATTCGACGTGAAGAGATCATCAACCAAGTCCGAGATGCATCGTCCAAGTGAGGCTTCTTTCCGGTGATCAGTCATAGGATCCCTGCAAGTGTTTTGGACGAGATGATTGCTGGTGTTCGTAGGTTCAACGAGCAAGATATCGAGTTGAAGAAACAATACTATACGCATGATCACAAAAGAAAGTTTGTATATAACAGTAGCTTCGATCTTTATCATTCACCAGCAGTGAATTGGAGGGATACGTTCTACTGCAAAATGGCTCCTGATCCTCTCTGCCCTGAAGCACAGCCTGTGACATGCAGGTATTGAGGAGAAACTGATTTTATTGTCAATTTCTATCAAAAATATATAGTGTTAAAAATAGAAACTAAATCAGTTTAATCCAGTTTTGATAAGATTTTAAAATCAAATTCATATCTCCCAAATCAATACAAATCTTTATCAATTCTCTCATCAAAACTGCAGCTTTCTTTTAGGTGAGATGCACATAATAATGGGTATCTCACATGTACCAAACCTCTATGTGCCTTCCCTTGATATGTCTTTATAGTTAGTTATGGGATGAGTCAACCATTAGAAATATAAAAATCAATAACTGAACTCCTTTATAAGTTCCTATACTTGTTGAACTAATTGTAGGGATACAGTGATGGAGTACTCGAAACAAGTTTCGAGATTGGGGGAAACTTTGTTCGAGTTGGTGTCGGAGGCTCTTGGACTCCACCCTGACCACCTGAAGAAGATGGGTTGTGCCGAAGGGCATGCCATCTTGGGCCATTACTACCCAGCTTGTCTTGAACCAGAACTGACCTTGGGCACTACCAAGCATGCCCACAATGATTTCCTCACTGTACTTATTCAAGACCAAATCGGTGGCCTTCAAGTTCTTATTCATGATGACAAGGACCAATGAGCTGATGTTCCTTGGGTGCCAAGAGCTCTAGTTGTAAACATTGGAGATCTTTTATGGGCAAGTCTCTCTATTATATCTATCTATCCTGTTTTCTTCATCCCTCTCTCGTGTTCTTAATTGGAAAGAACAATTAAGTTTGTTCAACAAATCTTCTTGAAATCTGTTAGGACTTGATTAATCCAAACTCACTTAGATCAATCTAAAACTCGTCAAGTGTTGGATTTTAGACATGGGATGGCCTGGTTGGCCCGACCGTTTGGGCCGACCCGTGGTCCCCACTTAATGGGACGTCCATACTTGATTAGAAGTGTGGATGTGGATAACTCTCTGCTAAAGAGATTAGGAGATAGAGTCCTAGACGAAGTTGATTTGAGTCTATAAGTAGAAGACTCCTCCCTACCCAAAGATTTACTATTCACATTTTTGGGAATAGAGCCCAAGAGATCTCTCTCCTCTTTTCTTCTCACAGAGATCTGGATTTGTTGTGGGTTGAATGTATGTGGTTCTAGTATTCACATATTTCAACATGAGACATTATCCGATTTGATAGAGAGCTTTCGTTGCAGATTCGGGTTCGTTTGCATTGAGGTATGTGATCCGAATCGTTTACAACCTTCATTAGTATCAGGGCTACTACAATATGTCTTCGTTGGAACGAGTTATGTTGAGAAACCTCGTCAAATCTGCAATGAGTTGTTGATTTTCTGCAGATATCCACACCTGCATGCGTGAGCGCGCTTGGGCTACTGCGCTTGTGCGCGAGCGCCTAGGCTGGTGCGCCTGAGCACGCCCCTGGGTTACGTGCGAGGACTACGCGCTGGGTTACCATTAGCGGCCCACGCACTGGGTCGCCCATGCGCGGCCAACGCGTTGGGCCTGCTCCGCTCGACTGCCAAGGCGCGGCCCGTGCGATGGGCCTACGAACTGGGCTGCCCGTTCTCGGCCTGTGCGATGGGCCTGCTACCTTGGGCTGCCCACGTGCTAGGCCTATGCGTTTGCTCCTGT